>BQNB010002219.1:34754-127576 GCA_026074375.1 Tanacetum coccineum
AAAAGGTTAAATGACAGAATGTAAATTAAACATAAAACATTAAAATTAAACTAAACTAAAAATTATACTACTCCTACATTACTTCCCATCTTCTGTCTTCTTTCTTCAATATATAAGCAGCCAAGGTTCTCATAGTGTGCTAGCTGTGCTTGTTATGTGAGAGAGCTCAAGGACCCATCTTGACCCTCAATTTGCCTTGGCCATCAATCAAATCAATCCTGACCCTTTATCTTTCCTATGACGAATTAGGTGAATGGGGATTGCCATGGTGGATTTATAGGTTAGTGGTATGGGGTAAACTGTTTTGGAGTGGGGTGGGAGAGTGGGGTTGGTTATTGTCGTTTGTTGCAGGATACGAATGAAAATGATGGGTGCACAGTAGTGTTGGCGGGAAAAAAATTATAAGGGTGCAGGGGTGAAAGTTTGATGATATGGCAAAATAAGTCCCTCAAGGTGTATAGTGGCATTGCAGGGATGGTCCTTGGTGGTGGGTTAAGAGTTTAGGGATTTGTCAGAATAATCCCTCCAATGTATATTCTTGTATTACATCGGCAGTCCTTGGGGACTAACGGTTGTGAGGGTTTAGTGGTTTTGGGCTTAACGCCCGTTAAATAAGATTTAAGGATTGGGCCAGGATATGCATTTGGGCTTTGTGGATTTAAAATAAAGGGGGGTGTTGGGCTTTTGTTATTTAAAAAGGTTTTAAATGAGTTTAGTATAAGTGGGCTGACCCGGGCCCACTAGGTAGGTACGGGTGAGCCCACTTTTGAAAATTCAGGTTCGGTTTTCGATGCTCTTTGACTTTGACTTTTGTCGGGGTTGACTTAGACTTTGACTTTGTTGACTTTTTGACTTCTGGCTTTGACTTGACTTTGTCTTTTTCACGCTCTTCCATTCTGTGCTCGGTTTTGTCTGTTTTTGTTTGATTTTTCGTCCTTTTGTCGGATATCCGTTTCCTGCACAATATAATTGAAAACATACAAATACAATGTATTTTTGGTATGTTTTTGGTCATTTAAGTCCGGTTTTAATGGAAAATGGTATGTATAATTAAGCACATACCAGTGACTAGAATGTGAAGGATTTGAGAGCTGAATTGGATAAATTACTTGTTCAACAGAAGGAAGCTTATGCTAACAGCACTTGATTATCCTACCGACGGAGGAGATGATGGTGATGATGAGGATGAGTCATTCGATGATGACGAGGATGATGATGTTGATATTAAGGAGGATGAGGAGGAGGAGGAGCACCCAGCTCCTGCCAACTCTACAGCTGTTGCTTTACCAGCTGTTGATCATGCCCTATCTGTTAAGGAGACTGAGCCATTTGAGACCGACGAGTCTGCGGCCACACCACCACCACATCCTGCATACCGGGTTACTGCTAGGATATCGATCCGAGATGAGCCACCTACACCATTTTGGTCTGATACAAAGGTTGCCAGACTCCTTGCTATACCTACTCCACCACCATCACCACTTTCCCCATGGTCATCACCACTGCCTCAGATTCCTTCTCCACCACTACCCCCGATACTATCACCACTACCAATATCACCACCCTTACCTGTATCATCTCTACCACCTGCTAGTCATATTCGTCCGTTGGGTTATAGAGCTGCGATGATCCGGCTGAGAGCTGAGGCCCCATCTACTTACCATTCACTACCATTACCACTACCTATCATACTCTCCCATACCAGATCATATGCACCATCATCAGGGACACCACCACTCTTACCCATACCAGCCCCTACATCATCACCACCATTTCTATTACCCTCTACTAACCATAGAGAGGACAAACTCAAGGTTACCTTACCGCCTCGAAAGAGGTTAGGTATTGCTCTTGGTCCTAGGTACGAGGTCAGAGAGAGTTCGTCTGCTGCTGCCGCTAGACCGACTAGAGGTTCTAGAGCAGACTATGGTTTTGTTGCCACCATGGATAGGGAGATCAGGCGTGATCCAAAGAGATATGTTGGTTATGGGATTATGGATACTTGGGATGAGATGCTTGAGGACATGCCAGCGGCACCAGCGACTGATGACACAGAGTTGGGTCAACGGATGAAAGAGTTTGCCACTAGGGTTAGGCAAGACACAACCGAGATCTATACGAGGTTGGATGATGAGCAGACTGAGCGACAACTGATGGCTGGTCGGCTCAACATACTGTATAAGGATATGCGTGCACATGCTCATACAGATTTACTGATGAAAAGAGAGGCTAGGATGTCTCGAGAGGCTTGGGGATGATCCATGGACGCTAGTGATCTTGCACGTTCAGAGGTTATGTCACTGCGTACTACTGTATTGGGTCAGCAGGTAGTGATTACAGAGTTGCAGGCAGCGAACCGCAAGAGACAGGCGGCGATTACAGAGTTGCTGGCAGCGGACCGCAGGAGACAGGCATAGTTCGTTGAGGCACTAAAGCTACTGAAGACACTTTAGACCCAGATGACAGAGTTCGAGAGACAGCAGGGACCCGCTAAAGGTCCTGCATAGCCAGATGCACTAGAGGAGGCTGGTAGTAGTTCATAGATCATGTTATGGCTAGTTATTTTGTACAACCTACTAAGTATTACGGGTAACTCCTGGCTAGTATGGCTTTAGGTTATATATTTTATATTGTAACCTAATCATTGTAATCATTTTGTATCTGAACCAATAATGTATGTTTTCTAATTATGTATGGAATAGTGGTATTATGTCATGTTTGTAATCGAATTTATTATGAATGAATGTCGATTTAGCTACACCATTGTTAACTTTAATTCAGTTGTATATTTCACTGTGTGTTATGATCTCTCTTTACTTATTGCGTATATGTCATGTCATGGTTATGATTTTATGAAATCTAACGGGTATTATATTTTCTTGTGATTTAAAGAAAATGGCACCAAAGAAAAGGACCACGAGGTTAAACTCAGAAACAACAACCATAACCCCCACCACCACATCTGTCACTAATGCTCAGCTGAAGGAAATGATTGACCAAAGCGTTACTGCCGCTTTGGCAGCACGTGATGCTGACAGAAATATAAATGGCGATGATAGCCATATTTCGGGAACGGGTGTTAGAAGGACAGAACGAACTGCCAATGAATGTACTTACACTGACTTTCTCAAATGTCAACCATTAACTCAAAGGCACGGAAGGAGTTGCCGATCTATTTCAATGGTTTGAAAGAATGGAGTCTATTTTCCACATCAGTAATTGTATTGTTGAAAATCAAGTCAAGTTTGCTACTTGCACTCTCTATTCAGTTGCTTTAACATGGTGGAACACTCATGTCAAGACAGTTGGTCATGATGCCACTTACGGTATGCCTTGGAAAACACTCATGAAAATGATGACTGACTAATACTGTCCTCGAAATGAAATCAAGAAACTGGAAATGGAGATTTGGGATCTGAAGGTGAAGGGTACTGACTTGACAATTTATACCCAACGCTTTCAGGAATTGGCTTTGTTGTGCGGGAGGATGTTTCCCGAAGAATCTGATAAAATTGAAAAATATGTTGGTGGTCTTCCCGACATGATTCATGGGAGTGTAGTGGCATCTAAACCAAAGACAATGCAAGAAGCAATTGAAATCGCAACCGAGCTAATGGATAAGAAAATCTGTACCTTTTCTGAACGCCAGACAAAGAGTAAAAGGAAGTTTGAGGACACCTCAAGGAACACTTAGAACCAACAACAACAACAATAGAACAAGAGGCAGAACACCGGCAAGGCTTATACTGCAGGGACTGGTGAAAAGAAACAATATGGGGTATCTAAACCTCTATGCTCAAAATGCAACTATCACCATGACGGTCCATGTGCTCCCAGATGCCACAAGTGCAATAAAGTTGGCCATCTGGCCCGTGACTGCAGGAGCACTGCAACCGCCAACAATGTTAACAGTCAGAGGGGCACTGGGTCGGGTCAAAAGCCTACTTGCTACGAGTGTGGAGTTCAGGGACATTTTAAGAGGGAATGTCTAAAGCTAAAGAACAACAACAACCGTGGTAACTAAGTTGGAGGTGGCAATGCTCCAGCCAAAGTGTATGCTGTAGGGCATGCAGGGACAAACCCAGACTCCAACGTCGTGACAGGTACGTTCCTTCTAAAAAACCGCTATGCTTCTATCTTATTCAATACTGGTGCCGATAGGAGTTTTGTGTCTACTACATTTAGCCCCCAAATTGATATCACACTAACTGCATTAGATCACTATTATGACGTTAAACTAGCCGACGGGAGAATAATTAGGTTGAACACTATCCTTAGGGGTTATACATTAAACATCCTGAACCACCCATTCAACATAGACTTAATGCCTGTAGAACTTGGTAGTTTCGAAGCTATAATTGGTATGGTAAAGTACCAAGCAATCATTGTGTGTGCCGAGAAGATCGTTCGTATTCCCTAGGGAAATGAAACTCTAATCGTTCATGGTGACAGAAGCAACCGGGGAAACAAGGCTCGTATGCACATTATCTCGTACAACAAAACACAAGAATACAGGCTAAAAGGATGTCAAGTCTTTTTGGCAATCGTTACTACAAAGGAGATAGAAGACAAGTCAGAAAAGAAGCGACTTAAGCACGTACCGATAGTTATAGATTTTGCCTGATGTATTCCCTGAGGACTTTCCGGGTCTTCCTCCGACTCGACCAGTGGAATTTCAAATCGATCTGATACCTGGTGCTACACCTGTAGCACGGGCAGCTTATCGTTTGGCGCCTTCTGAAATGAAAGAGTTGTCGGAGCAACTGAAAGAACTATCTGACAAGGGCTTTATAAGACCCAGTTCCTCACCTTGGGGAGCTCCGGTCTTGTTTGTCAAATAGAAGGATGGATCGTTTCGAATGTGTATCGACTATCAGGAACTGAACAAGCTGACAGTAAAGAATCGTTACCCACTCCCAAGGATTGATGATTTGTTTGATCAACTACAAGGATCCAGTGTTTATTCTAAGATAGACTTGTGATCAGGTTATCACCAGATTCGAGTACAGGAAGAGGATATTCCAAAAATGGCATTTCGAACTCGGTATGGTCATTACGAGTTCTAAGTTATGCCATTTGGCTTGACGAACGCACCAGAGGTATTTATGGACCTCATAAACCACGTGTGTAAGCCATTTTTGGATAAATTTGTGATTGTCTTTATTGACGATATCCTTATCTACTCCAAGAACAAGAAGGAACATGAAGAACACCTTAAGGCAGTTCTGGAATTTCTTAAGAAATAGAAGTTGTATGCTAAGTTCTCTAAATGTCAATTTTAGATTCCTAAGGTACAATCTCTCGACTACGTGATTGATAGTCAAGGCATTCACGTGGACCCTGCCAAAATCGAATCCATAAAGGACTAGGAATCTCCTAAAACACCAATGGAGATTCGCCAATTCTTAGGTCTCGCTGGGTACTACCGAAGATTCATCGAAGGATTTTTAAAGATTTCCTAGTCGATAACCAAGCTTACTCAGAAAGGAGTTAAGTTCGATTGAGGAAACAAGTAGGAAGCCGCCTTCCAGTAATTACAGCAGAAGTTGTGCAGTGCGCCAATTCTGGTTTACTTGAGGGAAGCGAAGATTTCGTAGTCTATTGTGATGTGTCGCATAAGGGATTGGGTGTTGTATTAATGCAAAGAGAGAAAGTAATTTCTTATGCATCACACCAATTAAAAATTCATGAGAAGAACTATACAACTCATGATTTGGAACTTGGATCGGTAGTGTTTTCTCTAAAACTTTGGAGACACTATTTGTACGGAACCAAGTGTACGGTGTTCACAAATCACAAGAGTCTACAACACATTCTTAATCAAAAGGAGCTGAATATGAGGCAGCGTCGTTGGTTAGAATTGCTCAGTGATTACGACTGTGAGATCCGTTACCACCCGGGGAAAGCGAATGTTGTTGCTGATGCTTTGAGAGGGAAGGAGCGGAGTAAACCATTTAGAGTTCGAGCCTTAGTGATGACTATTGGCTTGGATCTTCCTAAACAAATCCTGAATGCTCAGACTGAAGCACGAAAACCAGAGAACATCAAGAACAAAGATTTTGGAGGTATGTTGCTTGAAATTTCTAAGGATCCGGAGAAATTTAGAATAGAAAAGTTGGAACCCCGCGCGGATGGAACTCTATGCTTAAATGGCAGGAGTTGGTTACCATGTTATGGTGACTTGAGGACTGTGATCATGCACGAGTCCCACAAGTCAAAATATTCTATCCATCCGGGTTCTGACAAGATGTATCAGGACATGAAGAAGCTATATTGGTGGCCCAATATGAAGGCCGACATCGCCACCTATGTTAGCAAATGTTTGACTTGTGCTAAGGTCATGGCTGAACATCAAAGGCCATCAGGTTTGTTGGTACAACCCGATATACCTCAATGGAAGTGGGACAATATCACTATGGATTTTGTCACGGAGCTTCCTAAGTCGTCACAAGGCTACGACACTATTTGGGTGATTGTCAACCGACTTACTAAGTCTGCAATCTTTGTACCCATGAGGGAAATTGATCCCATTGAGAAACTGGCAAGAATGTACCTAAAGGAAGTGGTAACGAGGCATGGAATCCTTGTCTTAATCATTTGTGATCGCGACCTGAGGTTCGCATCGAATTTCTGGAGGTCACTTTAGAAGGCTTTGGGTACTAACTTGGATATGAGTAATGCGTACCATCCACAAACTGAAGGGCAAAGCGAGAGAACTATTCAAACTCTCGAGGATATGTTGCATGCTTGTGTGATCGACTTCAAAAAGGGTTGGGTTAACCATTTGCCGTTGGTCGAGTTCTCGTATAATAATAGCTATCACGCTAGCATCAAGGCTGCACCATTTGAAGCACTTTACGGTCGGAAGTGTCGTTTACCTGTTTGTTGGGCCGAGGTTGGAGAAGTGCAACTCACTGGTCTAGAAATAGTTCAAGAAACAACAGAGAAGATCATCCAGATCAAGCAAAGGATGCAAGCCACCCGCGATAGGCAAAAGAGTTATGCCGATCTAAAGTGTAAGCTGATGGACTTCCAAGTTGGGGATAAAGTTATGCTTAAAGTTTCTCCTTGGAAAGGGGTCGCACGTTTTGGAAAATAGGGGAAGTTGAACCCTAGGTACGTTGGACCGTTCAAGGTGTTGGAAAAGGTTGGATCTATTGCATACAAGCTTGAGCTTCCTGAAGAGCTAAGCAGGGTTCACAATACGTTTCATGTATCCAACCTGAAAAAGTGCTATGCCGACGAACCATTAGCCGTTCCGTTGGATGGACTTCACTTTGATGACAAGCTTTATTTTGTTGAGGAGCCTGTAGAAATTATGACCGTGAAGTTAAACAGTTGAAGCAAAGCCGCATTCCAATAATCAAGGTTCGATGAAACTCCAGGAGAGGTCCTGAGTTCACTTGGGAACGTGAAGACCAATTCCGGAAGAAATATCCACACCTCATCACAAAGACCGCACCGTCGTCAAGTGCCGCGTCGTAAGCCTTGAGGACAAGGCTCATTTAACGGGGGGAGATTATAACACCCCGTGTTTTAGGGTCATTTACGATGTCTATTATTTCACAATTTATTTTTAGTATTGTACGCGTTTGCTTTTAATTTTAAATAGTTAAGTTAAATCACGTAATGTTGGAAACACGAAAAGTGTCGGTCACTTCCAAGTTGTAATAGTCTTAGCTCGTAGTTTATGTCTTAATTAGATTAGTAATCTAGTCCGGCCCAAGACCCATGGGAAGCCCATTAGAACCCATGGGCCGGCCACTATAGGTACTATATAAGCCCCTCTCCTAGCCTTGGAGAGGGTTGGTTGTTCCATTTGTAACATTTTTCATAATACATTTCATCCATTTTTCCATCCTTTCTATCTCTAACATCACAACCCACATCTCACTCTTGTTCTTGGTTTGATCATAAGATTACTAGTATTCTACAATTGGTATCAAGAGCCATGGAGTGGTGTGTTTAGTTTTTGTGTTTGATTTGTGTTCAAAAACCTTTACAAAGAGCAAAATAGTGATTCAAATTTTTTGGCTTAAAAACCTTAAAGTTTTCATTTTTATTGTTCCTATAGGGTTAGTAACACTAGTTGTACCAGAATTTTTTGCTAAAAACCATTGAAAATCGTGTTTTTTTGAGTTTTGAAGATTTGAGTTTCGTAGTAGTTGGGACCGAACGAGTTGGACCGAACAAGGAAACCGAACGAGTAAGCCGAACAAGTCAACCGAACTAGCATATTCTAGTTTGAACCGAACGAGTTCTTTCCTAGTGACAACCGAACGAGTTCAATTAAAGTAAGGAAAAGGAAAGCCAGGGTTTCATTTGGTTTCTAGGGTTTTCAAGTTGTGCAAGCTTTGGTTTTATATCTAAACTAGGGTTTAGATATTGTGGTTCATCTTATTACTTCATATTAAGGACATCTAAAACTTCTAATAACTTTACATTTATTGATTTTTATGCTATATATGTTTCTATGTAGCAAAATCACCAATTAGATACATTTGAACATGAAAATGGGTTTTTTACTTGAGATCGTGTTTATGAACCATTTACATATGTTATAGTTGATGTAATGATATGTAATAATGGGATTATAAGTGTATTGTACAATGTTGGTTTAAGTATGAAAAGTATATGTATAAACTAGTTAATTAAAAGTTACTTAAGAAAGTTTAGGATATATAAGTGTTGTTAAGGACTTGTTATCTTGGACACTTGGACAAAGTATGGACTAATGGACATTATAACATATAACACATTGGATATAAAGAGTTATGGAAGACTTGTGGTACTTTATTAAGTGGAAAAGTATATAAAACAAATGTATATAATGAATTATATAAAAGATATAAAAGGGCTGTTTTGATTCGAATTCAAAACAGTAGGTTTAACATTTTTATAATATAGTACGTCCTCATACGATTTTCCAAAGAGGTAAAGAAACTCGAAAAATGGATTAATAACGAGGAAGATACATAGTTTTACAAGTTAAATAATTATTAGAAACGATCTTTGTCCTCATAATTATTGTTCTTCTTAGCACTTGTGTTTATATTCCGCTAAGACACGAGTGATCGTGCCAGAGCCTCTCTTGTAGACTGAGTTGTGTTTATACAAGTCATCTACCACCCTACTAATAGGCTAAAAGATCTATCATTGGGATCTACAATTGGTATCAGAGCCTTTGAGAGCCTCTGGTAAGAAGAATTCTATAAGATCAGATCCATAAAATCCCTCACAAATCTATAATGATAACATCTGATGAACAACACTCCTAAGATGATGAGGTTTTCACTCAAATCCAACCTCAAATCACCACTGTAACCAACAAAAATGCCAAATTCCCTTATCTCAAAAAGGGTGAGTATGATATTTGGGCAATGAAAATGCAAAACTACATCACAAACTTAGATCTTCCTTGCTGGAATATTGTTCTGAATGGAAATAGCCGCAAGAAAACTACAAAAGATTCAAATGGAAACATCAAGATCTGCCCTCCTGTATCAGCTGAAGAACATCTAGCTGTTCAGAGGGAAACAAAAGCAAGGACTACCTTGCTTACAGCTCTTCCTTGAGAGTCCCTAAACGAATAGATCTCTGCAGCCTATTAAGGATGATAGCCAAGATGTATAAATACAACTGACTATATAGAAACACTGATTATGAATACTATGTGTTAATGCGGAATCTTAACACAAGTACTAAGAAAAACAATGTAGAACTAAATAACAACTTCTATTAATCTGCTTTGAACGATTACAGATTACTAACTATTTTAGATATGATATTGCTATGCGATATCTTGAGGACGTGTTAACTAACTATGCTAAGAGGGATCCTTTTATAAACTAAGGATAAACCCTAAACAGCTTACAAATCGCATATATATATGTTTTCCTAAGATATCTCATACCTATCTCATAAACGGTACTAACTATTATCTACTAATAGTACTAACTATTCGATCAATACTTACACTTTGTACTGTCGGTACTAACTATAACTATCAGTACTAACTATTTGTACTGTCGGTACTAAGTTTGGAAAACCTAAATCCTAACAATCCTCCCTTAAACATGAATGTTGAACTTCTTTTAACTTTATGTTTCTTTAACTTCTTTAATGCATAGAGGATGTATCCAAACACTCTTATCTTTTCTTGATCTTTTAAACTCTATCCTTCTTCAGCAGCAACTTTGTCTTCTCAACAACACAGCAACATCTTTTCAGCAACAATCCAACTAAGTTGGCTTTGTAGTTTTTGGCAAACTACCAACCATTAATGGATTTGATGTTCCTTTACCAGTAGCCGTTTGCTCTGGGATAGTTAACTCTTTATTTTTTGTATATCTGTTATGGGCTAGAAATCTTTGTATTTTGAACAAGTGAACAAGTGAAGCTTCGGGCTTTTGTAACAAATAATTTGTTAAATCCAATGTATCAGTTTTAAACGGCTTTTAATGGTCGTTCTTATATATATCTTGTGTTATTGATCTATGAAGTACCACCCCAACCCATATTCCGCTGCGACCCAATTTGGGGGTGTTACATAAAGCATGAAGGAACAAAGTCATTACAAACAATAAAAGACAAAGACAAGACCAAAGAAGGCTAAGCTCAAAGTCAGATGAAGATAACCTCAACATTGGGAGAGATTGTTAGTGACTTCTTAAAATAATTCCTTTGGTATATAATGAGAATTATCAAAATATCAATGATAAATATTCCAAGAGGCTTTTTAAAAGAGTTTTACTTTCCAAAGTAAAATCCAAAAAAAAACCCTTCCCTTCCTGGGTCCGTATCCCGATCGGGCTTGAATTTGTAATCGAGGATCGGTTTGTTGGAATCATGCTTGAATATCACAAATTTGATTGGGATTTCTAATTCTAACGGAGAAAAACAAGTAACTGGAAACTTAAACCCTAAAACGAAAGCAAAAAAGAAATAAAAAACGTTAACGGAACGTATAAACGCGACTCTAAAACCAAAACATGAAAAATTAACACTACACAATGCGAATTAAATTTTACAAGTCTTAAATGAAAAAAAAATAAAATTTTTTTTTGCCTTTTATATTTTTTTATTATGATTAAAAACTTGATTTAATCTAAAAAATTTAATTAAAAATACTAAACTATATGGAAAATTCTGGAAAAAATTATAAAAAAAGTAGTTGAAACTATGTTTAATCCTTAGAAAAATAAAAGTGGCCAAAACAGCTTATTGATATAATCTGTAATGTAATCTAAAATGGGTTGTTTTTGCTTAAATGGCAAAAAGAAGGTAACTAAAAATTTTGCAAAAGGATGATAGTAAAAAAGTTCCCAAGGGCTGGTTGAGTTTGTGTGTGTTAAATACGATGGGTGAGTAAAGGAGTCCACATGTCGACCCCTGATTAATGAAAATCTAGTGATCACTAGCAAACGTGTCAAGTCACAAAATATCATCCGGGGTCGTTTAGCATCTTTGTTTTCCTTTTATATATGAGTAGTGCTATTTAGACCTGAAACACAAGTCTAAATACATGCCTAATGAATAAATCATTTGTAGAATTTTATTATATATTTTTTTTCTTCAAATTCTCATCAATCATTTTTTCAAATAAACCAATCATATCATTAAGTATATAAGTGGGCATGATTCTTAGGCATAACAATCATTTTTCTTTATATATAATCTAAATAAGATTGTTTAGATTAAATAGCCTTTTCTTACGTGTTTATGTTCGAGTAGCATATACAATATCTTTTGACTGACACATAAGATTTATGTGTTTATGTTTGGGGAGTAGGGATCCGGTGATAAGAAAATAAAAATGAGAAGAATAAGAAGGAATTCTAGCTACACATTTTAAATAGAAGAGAGAAAATCAAGGGGAGGTGCATGAGTTTTTGTAGGTGCATCTTAAATGTGTGGTTGTGGTTTCTTCTTATCATTCTTATTTTAATTTATCTTCTCATTTGATCCTAACTCATGTTTGGGTAGCATATACAATATCTTCTAACTGATATACAATATTAACGTTCGATGCAAAATCATACTCCATATTTGAGCGGCACATACAATATTATCTTTGAACGGTCATAGAGGTTGTTTCTAGTTCCTCAAATTGATGCAAACGACTATTGAATCAATTGATCAGTTATCAACATTCCTACAAGTTTCTATCTAAACATATAATGTACATGCAGTGATGAAACTAAGGCTAAAAGTAGCATGGGGTACAAATATTTTTGAATTGTCGTATAAGGAAAAAAATAAGAAAACAAATAAGATTTTGACTAATACGGTCGAGTTTAATAAAAAATAAGAGTTCATTTTTCACTTTTGAATGGACAAAATAAACAATAAATAGAAACATAATGTTATTAGAACAGGTGCATTGTATAAATTGTGTTAATTTTACCGAAAGTTAATACTACGTAATTTTTTATCGAGCTCTCGTAACACTTCAAAACTGTTATCCCAAATACTTAATCCATAACACAACTAAAAGCTACCAATATTCTTGAGAGAGAAAGATGTAGAGAGAGAAAGAAATAAGAGAGGAAAATAGATGGTGGATTACACAAATGAAACAAATAGTAACCAGCACCCTTCACCACATGATGTGAAGGGGTATTTATAATCCCCTAAGCCTAAGAGGCATATGGGCTTGCTTACTTGGGCCGGGGTTGGCTTAACGTGGGATAAGAGCCCGAAACATAGAAAATATCAGATTACAGTCCAAGCCCATTAAACCCAACTAGCCTATTACAAACTAAGACTAATAATGAATTAAGATGACCGAAAACATTCTTGTTCAACTTAATAAAATTAAGGCTAACAATCCCCCCCCAATGTTGAGGTTATCTTCATCTGACTTTGAGCTTAGCCTTCTTTGGTCTTTTCTATGTCTTTTCTTGTTTGTAATGGCTTTGTTCTTTCATGCTTTGTGATCTTGATCTTGAGCCTTCGTCTTTTGACTTTGAGTGCTTGAGATCTTTATCTTGCATCATCTCCTTGTCTTGAATCATCTTGATTTGACTTTCTTAATCAACTTGTGCTTTTGACCAACATGCTCATACTTGTCTTGAAAGCTCTCAATCTCCACTTGTTCATCAGGCTAACGATCTCCCCTATCTTGATTGGCATTGAAGATCTTTGATGATGATGAAGTTTCTAATTATCAGAGTTGGTGAATTTGACATGAACTTGAGCTTTTTGACCGATTACATTCTTGTTCAGCAGTAACAGTCTTGATGTTGAATGATTGACTTTTAAAGCTTGAGTATGAGCATGTGGTAACGAATCTGACTTAGCTGGAACGAGGCTGCAACATCGACGTTTGTACCTGCATTTGAATGTTAGTAATAAACAGCAAATATGGACGAATGTGGCTTTGTCATTCGTCTAGATTCGGTTGCAATAACCTCTGGTTCCATGAGGACCAACCTGTGATCAGGTAGGTTCAATTTGGAAGAACCTCCTTGTCAGGGTTTCCATCTTAAAGCGTAAGATCTTCTAAAACAAATGTATTAGATTCACCATGCTTGCATGTTCTCATTACCGGAATGTCCCAAAGCAGACAGCACGATAGGAGTGAATCAGATATTTACTATCTTTTTTATTAAGTCGTCAATTCATTTACTGGACCAAATCGATATCTAGTTAGCACAAGCTTGATTCATATAGAATCTTGCAAGTCACCTACCGCATAGCTATTTGAGGTTGACTCTGGAAGGATTTCCATTCGTCACTGTGAATACTAAAGAATATCACTCTGAATGTTCTAGCAAGATCTCAAGGATAATGCGTTGGACTCTTTGTTACCAAATGTTGTTTAAAGGTGAACAACAAGTGTTATACATGGATTGTGTCCTAATGAGATTTATAATGATGATCTCTTCTAGCTCTAGACTCGATTTATGCACTTTGGTTTTAGTACTCGGAGGCTGGAGCTGACTACCACCTATTCAATATCAACAATCTCGGAGTGAGATGTCAATAGATAACGTGTGTATCTTCGTGACAAATGAGACAAGTTTCTTTTGAGAGGAAATTGAATGGGCTGGGAGGGTTGTGTATTTCATCACTGGGTCCATGACGTCTTTCTTTAATACCAACAATCATCTTTGTGATTTTGATAGATTATGTATTGATTCGGTTTCTGCCAAAGTTGTGTGGAGGGCTGCTTTGTTTTCACCCTTTACCCATACTTTTCTTTTTCATTCTTCAACCCCTCGTTGCTTCACCAAACGGTCATCTCTAACACCTTGTTGTGATTGTTTTCACGTGTTAGCTCAATCCTTAGTCACGGTATTTTTCCTTATTCTCATTCATTTCAAATCATGACCTAAGGATTCTAATTATATCTATGAATGTCTTTGGTAGTTGGATCCCCTCTGGTTCTGGTTGGATCATAGGACTTATACCTAACCTTAACCACCTTATGACTTTATCGACATCGTGAGTTAATTGGTTGTGGGTATAGAGATCGAACTATAAAACCTTTGATACAAACATTTTGAAATACTCCCCCTACACATGTGCTCCGCGATTCAAAATTGTTTGCACATGAAAGAAAGAGTCGCACTTAGAGTCTTAAAGATCGCATTATTCTATATCACATTTTAATCACATTTTCTCCTTTTATTTAAAATAATAAATCTTTTAGTATTTGAAATACCATTGATTTAAAATTTATGACATGAAATTAGTTTTTAAGGGAAAAAAATTTATAACCACGATTATTGCATTAATTCATTTTTCTAATAGCTCTCCTTCATCTCAGTATTTGTGGATACCACTATTTTTAAAACTTGACATTTAAGAAAAAAAATAATATGCACCACATCTCTCGCAGCGCTGCGAGATAGGAAGGAGTGAGATTGCCTTAGTGAACAATGCATATTATTAATTGACATTATAATTTTTTATATTTTCATTTCATGAAATGTTTTTGAATACATAAAATTGACATTTATGAGATGTACTCAAAACATTAAAAGGCTTTTGGTTTTAAAATCTCCCCTTCAAAAACTGATATACATAAATATGACATTTTTGTGAAAAATTGATACCATAGTTTTTTAAAACTTCTTTAAGGAAGGGAGCGTTGAAAACACAATTTTACACAATACCACTTTTTATGAAAATGATACCACAAATTTCTATTGTAAACAATCTTGACTTTGAAAGTTCTTTTTGAAAATTGTGTTCAACGGTTTTTTAAAACCATGATAGAAGACTTCTCTTCTATTTAAAAAGTAAGCGCACTGAAGCGTACACTTCCTTATTACATTCAGGACCGAGTTATGCATTGAACTGTACATAAGTAATATAGAAAATTTAGAAATGACATGTTTTGAAACGTTTGAACTCTTGCTCAAACTTCATTTACACACCCGTGTCAATGTTAATCGACATTTCTAGGTACGTAAATGTTATCGATTCCAAGAGACATGTCAAGAAGATTCTTTTTGGTGTTTTTGAAATTTTCTAATTTTATATTTTGTTTTTGTAGATTTTATATTTTTCTATTTCTTTTTGTTGGTTTATATTTTTGTATTTTCTTTTTCAAAAATGTTTATAAATCAAAACAAAGAGAAAAATAAAAATATTTACAAATTCGATGTTTGATGGATCAAGCAGATTCGTTTGCCAGAACCTCTAATTTTCTGGAGTCAAACATCTCATACCGAGTCGTCTGACGAGATACTTAAACCTATCTTCGGGTAAGGCTTTAGTAAACAGGTCAGCTAAGTGGTATTCAGTTCTGACAAAGAATAATTCAACAATGCCCTTTTCAACATGTTCCTTTATAAAGTGATATCTGACATGAATGTGCTTGGTGCGAGAATGTTGGACTGGATTGCACGACATGGATATGGTTGCCTTTGAATCACAATACATAGGTATTTTGTCAAAGTGGAAGCCATAATCTGTGAGCTGTGTTCTCAAGCATAGAACTTGAGCGCAACATGAAGTGTAGTCCTGCTTCTTTACGACAACTGTCTAGCTATCATCATACTAGAAATTGTAAAAACAATACACCACCAGATGTGCTTTTACGTGTATCGAGACAGCCTGCATGATCTGAATCTGAAAAAGCATTAAGATAAAAGCCGGTGTCCTTCGGATACTAGAGTCCCATGTTAATGGTATTCTTAAGTTGCGAAAGATCCGTTTAACCTCTCTGAGGTATTTTTTTAGCGGTCTCGCTTGATAACGAGCACAATAACATGTTGCATGTACAATATCTGGTCTACTTATTGTTAGGTACATGAGTTTTCCAACCATACTACGATATTTCATTTGGTCAACCGAAGTTCCACTCAAGTCAGCACTAGGTGTTTAGTAGACATTGGGGTACCAATGCTATCACATGAGGTCATACCATGCTTTATAAGTATATCTTGAGCATACTTAGCTTGGTTAATAAAGATACCACGTGGGGATCGGTGAATTTGAATTCCAAAAAAGAATTTCAGCTTCCCCATCATAGTCATTTCAAACTTTCTGTGCATTAATTTTTCAAAGGTTTTAGAAAGTTTTAGGTTCGTAGAACCAAAAATAATGTCATCAACGTAAATTTGAACAAGCAATATGTCTTCCCCTTTTTAGTAATGAATAGAGTTGGATCAATAGAACCTTTGGAGAACCCTTTGGATACCAGAAAGTTAGAGAGTTCATCGTACCACGCCCTTGGAGCTTGTTTAAGTCCATATAATGCCTTTTGAGACGGTAGACTTTATCAGGATGATGTGGGTCTACGAATCCATCTAGCTGATTGACGTACACTTCTTCCTTCAAAAGACCATTAAGATATGTTGTATTGACGTCCATCTGATATACTGGAAATGATTTGTGTGCAGTATACACAACGAATAACCGGACAGCTTCCAATCGAGCGACTGGAGAAAATAACTCTTTGAAGTCAATTCCTTCCTGTTGGCTGTATCCCTTAGATACAAGATGAGATTTGCTTCGGATTACAGTATTCTCCTCATCATGTTTGTTTTTCCAAAGCCACTTCATGTTAATGACATTTTTTTAGAGTGGCTTGTCGACTAATTCCCATACATCTAATCGATCAAACTGGTAAGGTTTTTCCAGCATTATTTCAATCCATGCAGAATTAGCCATGGCTTCTTTGATGTTCTTTGGTTTGGTTTGACTCACCGTGAGTGCGAACATACACATCTCGCCATCTGTTTCTAGCTGACGTCTTGTTCTAATTGATTGAGAAGGATTTCCAATAACTTGTTATAACGGATGATCTTTTGTCTAACGATGTTTAGAAGGATGTCATTGATAAAATGTATGCATGTTTGTTGAATCAACATATTGAGAAGATGTCTCCCCTTGTTCATGTACCGGTGTACTAAAAATGTTGATAAATTCATCTTCGTTACCTTGTGCATTTTCTTTATTAGTTTCAGCTTAATTAATTTTCTCAATAAGAGTGATAGTTGGTGCTTGATTTGTAGTTTCAGGTGTTGTTTGAATGTCTAATAGAGGAATATCTGAAGCAACAGTTATTGAAGTAGATGGAGTTGTGTTTTGTTGTTGACGTTGATTAGGTGCATCAGTAGCAATTACAGCGAAAGACTTTGATACAACGGAAGTAGTTCCATTGAGTAATTCAGCGAACATCAGACTAAATAACAAATCCAGCTCATTTGACATTGTTACTGTCTCAACTACTTGAGGAACATTTTCTTGAGTTTAGAGACCGGTACTTAAACTGTCATGTTCAAGTGCCATTGTCGGACATTGTGGAACGAGGTCAGAACTGACGTGATCTGACGCCATTAGAGGCAATTCGTCAAAGTTGACATGGATGGTTTCAACTATCAATCTTGTTCTCTTGTTGTAAACTCGATAACCTCTTTACGTTGTAGAATACCCCACAAAAGTACAGGCATCGCCTTTTTCTTTCATCTTGTCAAGATTCTCACCATCTCTGACAATGTAACACAACGAGCCAAAAATATAAAAGAATTTGACAGTGGGTTTTTGACCATTGATGATGTGGTATGATGTCTTCTCATCTCGAGGTATGATGAGTGAATGGTTTTGAGTAAAATCATGCAGTGCAATTGCTTCAGCACAGAAGAATAGTGGAAGATTAGCGGCGCTTAGCATTGTCCGAGCAGCCTCAATAAGAGTACGGTCCCGTCTTTCAACAACATCGTTCTGTTCAGGTGTTCGAGCAATGGATGTTTGGTGTTCAATCCCTTTTTGAGCAAAGTATGCATGAAGAGTTTTATTCAAGAATTATGTGCCTCTGTCAGTTTGAACTGTTCTACTTGAGCTTGAAGTCCTCTTTGAACACGTTTGAGGAAATCGATGTGTCTTCTGGTGTTTCATCTTTGGACCTCAGAAGTGATCCATGTTATATCTAGAGTAGTCATCAACAATTACGAGAAAATATTTCTTTCCATTAATACTTTCTACTCGCATGGGACCATATAAGTCCATGTGTAGAAGTTGTAACTGTCTTTTGGAGCTCGGGGTAGTCTTTGTGTGAAAATACTTTCGTTTGGCTTTCCCTGACTCACAAGAAGAACAAGTGATCTTTGACGAATTTTACTTTGGTAGACCCAATCACAATATCATTCTTTGACAGCAAGTTGATGGAATCAAAGTTCAAGTGAGAAAGACGACGATGCCATAACCAGGCTTGTGACGATGTAGCTTTAGCCATTAAGCAAATTAGATTAGGATATGTTATATCTTGAAGGGTGATTGAGTAAAGATCTGATCTACGAGAACCTGTGAGAAGATCATTTCCCTTCAAATCACGAACATAACATGTAGACTTTCGAAAAGCAACTTCCAAATCCGCATCACAGAATTGACCAACAGAGAATAAATTGTGATTCAGCCCTTCGACGTAATAAACCCTCTTGATAGTGATATTTCCTTGAATTAGATCTGATACCATGAATCCGGTGCAATTTGATCATTTCCAAACTTCATCGTACCCAGAAATTTCTCCACAAAATTACTTAAAAGCTTGAGATTTCCCGTCATGTGCTTTGAGCGCCTAGAGTCGACGATGAATAAAATTATCTCTACGAGCTGCAAAAGAATTAGAAGACGGATGTAATATTTGATACAGTGAAAATAAGCTATAAGCTTAATATTATATGCCGAAAACCAATAAGTTCATAAAAGCCGGTTAATATAGGCCAAAAACCAAGTAAGCATTGGCTTATCAACATGCCAAAAATCTATAAGCCAAGCCAAGTGGGTAAGCCAACATGGCGTGACCTCACGCAAACACAAAATGGGACCTCGATTGGGCCGGACTAGACAAACTCACTCTATTTTGGGCCGGAAAACAAAACCTAACGCATCCTTGTCCGGGCTAGTAACATATCGGTCGCACCCTTGTTGGGCCGGTTCCAATCAAAATATCCATACCAAAATCACATAAGCCACTAATAAGCTATATCCTAGCATTATTGAATAAGAAAAACTTCCAAATAAGCTCTTATAAGCATTTTTATAAAACGAAAAATGACCACAACAACCATTTTATTTAAACTCAAAAACCTTTTCTTCTTTTCCTTCTTAAACCGACGCATAAACACCCCTTTTTATATTTTTGATTTCAAGTTTCGATCTTTTTGGCGATCAACATGTACAACTAGCGTCTATACATCACCATAATCACAAAAGTATAACTTAAATTCAATTTTTTATAAAAACTTACTTGTTTGATGAGCTTGGTTCGATCGAGACGCACGAATGAAACTAAAAACTTTGTTTCTTCAACCCGAAACTACTAACTAACAACCCAATAATAAAATCATAACCCGTGTTCTTGGCAAAATCTTCAAAATCTTTGTTATTCTTCTCCTTTGTGGTTCGGCCGGATATAGAGAATAAAAGAGAGCTATAGTATTTTTTTTTGATTTCAAAATGATGCATGTATGTGAAATGGTTGAGGTGGTGGAGGTATATTATGGTACTAGGTGAGACATCATAGCAAAATTTTAGCCATCTTGTCCCCTTATCCCCTAGGCGTCCAAAATGGGATCCAAGGAGGGGTTCCTCCCATTCTATTGGGTCCTTTTTGTGAGGTTTTTCCGGATCTCTTAAAAGCTATAATTTTTTCTCTATTTTTTAATACGTTCACCCAAACTTAGTTTTCATTTCCATTGCGTTTAAATCTTATTTCCATAAACTGTGTTTTTTTCTTACGGACACTTGTTTCCTGAAAATTGCTTACATATGCTATTTGGGCAAGTTATACGACCGCATCTTTCGGACGATAATCTTGGATTTTTTTAATATTACTCTTCCGTGCCTTGCTCATCCATTTAATTTCAATTCAAACCACATTATTGCTTGGATACTTATATATTCTCCCATTAATTGCAACCTTAGTTCGACCGTAACGGTCTTTTACCGATATTTCACGAATATCACGTTTTTTGATAACTTTATCAAATATCACACTTACGATTTACAATTTAAATCAGCGTTAATTTCGTTATTATGAATTATTATAATTAAATTAAACCCATTTTAATCACATTTCTAACCTCATAAATCTCCACACTTAAATAAATTGTCGTGCCGGTACGCGCTGCGTGACGATTTTTCGCTAAACGCGGGAAATCTTCCCAGAAAGCACTGAAAAAACCACTCTAAAGCAGGAGAACAAATCATAAATGATTCATTTACGAACTCCACACTTCAATCAAACTCCCAATTAAACCGGAACCACTTTTACGCAAAATAGACAACAGAAGTCAACTTTTTAGCTTTCATCAGGAAAACTGACAAGATCGAAAGACTTCAACATACAAAACTATAATATTTTATAATACTTAACCCTGGAAATATTACCAGTTATCACATGTTTACATAGATTTTCCTTTCAACTTTTCAATGAGTTTCTTCAACTCACTTATTGCAATCCCTTTCTCTTGTAATTGAGCTTTCAAGTCTTGAATTTCAAAATATTGTTCACGTTCTTTCAAAAATACTTTTGACTGATTTTCTTTGAAAGCTTTTTATTTTTTATCTGTTCTTGACATTTCCGTAAAGCAAGTTCAAGATCAATAGCATGTTGTTGAAGTGCTTCAAAACTATTTGACGTTGTATTACTTTTTGAAAGCTCTTTTTCAAGATGTTCACATTTGACAACATGGTCCACATAATCACATTGTAAAACAGTGAATTCATTGAGAGTAGTATACACACCAAGTATAACATTCATGTGATCATCATAATAACATTCCTTGGAAAGTTGGTCAATTTTGTAACACCCCCAAAATGGATCGCATCGGAATATGGGTCTGGGGATGGTACATCATAGATAAATAACACAAGATAATATAAGAACGACCAAAAAATTGTTTAAAACTGATACATTGGATTTAACAAAGCGTTTGTTACAAAAGCCCGAAGCTTTACTTGTTCATTGTTTCCAAAATACAAAGATACTAGTTCATAACAAATATCCCAAAATGAAATGCAACCAAATCTTTAACATGTGACTTCAAAATATAACCACCAATGTATCCCTTATACCTCGTGCCTTATTGACCTCCTAAAAAATATTATTTTAAAACGTCAACATACTGTTGAGTGAATTCATAGGTTTATATAATGTAGGACCGCAAGATTTCCCCATGATAATGCAACAGATGCAAACATCATAAAATGTAATTACGTTTTCCTAAGCTCATGACACTGAAGCTCGACATGTATGAAATGCAATATAAATTGCCAACATTGCCCGTGATGATGTTCTAACCCGCAACATCCTATGTCCGACATGGTATACGTTCGTTGTCCGGCAAACCGGCACAGTGAGCATGACTCACCCGAATGGGGATGTCAATCCCAAATAGATCTATTTATAACATTCACGCTCACAACAGTAATTGACAGTTCATGATAATGGGCTCAGAGGGTTATCGCTACTTAGGCAAACACGTAATCGTAAATGTGAAATGTCCACTTGCGTCCAATTGTAAAACATGCATATGTTTCTCACCCCAAAACTTGTAAATCATTAAAATGTAAAACGTGGGGCTATGAACTCACCTTGAGTGTATGATAACAATTATATCACAGAAAATGCGTCAGATAAACGCCGAATGCAACCTAATTAATTATAGGTCGTATAAGTTCTAAGCACTTTGAATAACTACTACCATATATAATTCTATATAGCTACATCACCATCTAATCGTGTTTGTGAAATCATATTTATAAAGTTAAAACGTTTATAAATATCTCAATAGCAAAAACGACGCAATTTCTTCGTTTTAAGCCCGTTTCTTACGTTTCTTATGTCCACGCTTTCGTATTAAGACGAGTCATCAAAATATTACATTTTCATATTTTTAGTCCCCTGATGAACAGTGGTTTTTACTGTTCATGACAGTTTATAAATTTATTTTTATAAATTTAGTTATCGTAAAACCCGTAAATGTCGTATTTTATCCGTTTTAGCTCCGATTTTAGTGATTCTTTCGAGCACGTCTTCGTAATTACAAATCTTATCAAAATATAACATTTTTCAAAAATATGTATCTGTTATGAATAGTGATTTTTACTGTTCATAGTTTATAAAATTATTTTTATAAACTTTAATTACCGTAAACTTGCGAAATTCATAACTCCTTCGTTATTGATTGAAAAATTACGATTCTTATTGTTTTAGAGTCCTAAAATTATGTACTATCTGGGAAAAAAATAATAAACCTTATATATCAGAAGTATTTTATAACTTTTTTCTTATTAAATTTCTTTTATAACGCGTTTAATTAACGTATAACTTAAAATTAGTGTATCTCCTTCGTTATAAATTAGTTTTTCGAGTTATATACATGCCCACGATCCTTGTGACATGTAGTATTTTATAAAATCATAAAATATATATGTTAAATTCGAATTTCAAACAGAAGGTTTTGAACTTTTTCTTAAAATGTGTTTAAAATGAGTTTTTCTAACTATTAAGTTTAATCACTTTGTTACAAGTCCATTACAACACTCATAATCACATGTATTACATCATTAGGGTCTCTAGTCTATGATTAGTCCATATATTGTCCAAAAATCACAAGATCCAAATGTGTACACACTTATTTATCCATGAACTTTCATAAGTATACTTGTTAGTTAACTTGTTTACATATACTTTTTATACATAACTAACACTTGTACATTACTTATACTTCCTTTATAACATGATATAAACATTCATAAAACATATATAAAAGTTTACCAAATCATAAACAAGTGTAAAAATCCATTTTTACAAGTAAACATGTTCTTAGATGGTGATTAACTACACAAACATTATATATGCATAAAATCATGAAAACAAAGAGATTAAGAGTTTTAGATAACCTTAATATGAAGTGTAGTGATGAACAAAGTGATCTAAACCCTTGTTTAG
Source organism: Tanacetum coccineum (assembly GCA_026074375.1). Classification (NCBI taxonomy): domain Eukaryota; kingdom Viridiplantae; phylum Streptophyta; class Magnoliopsida; order Asterales; family Asteraceae; genus Tanacetum; species Tanacetum coccineum. Next base: position 58,168 of record BQNB010002219.1, read on the forward strand.
AAACCAAACCCTAGCTTACAACCCTTGAAAACCCTAATTCTAAATGAAACCCTAATCTTGCTTCTTGCTTGATTAACCTTTGTAAACCTTAAACCAAACCTTCTAAACACCTAAGGTTATCTTAGATATCATGAAGGAATATGTGTAAATGTTTTGAATAAATTTGATATGGATTATTTGGGGTGTTCTTGTGTTGGCCGTAGGTTGGAGGAGGAAAAGAGAGAAAAAGAGCTTTTTCACTTAGCAAAATAAAGTGTGTGTGAGTTTACTTCTAGTTGCTAGCTTATATACTTCTTGTAACTAGTTGATAATAATTCTAGATACATATTTCACTATGCTCGGACAAGATGAGGAATTTAAGGGATAGTTGGTCATTTTTTTCTAGTGAAAGTCTTATGGTTTAATTAGTTGGTGAAGTACAATATCAAGTTGTAAGATTTTTGATATTTTCTTGTGTTTTTCTCTTTGAATCCAGCCATACATGCATATATATGAGTTATTTGTGAAATTTTTGGGTATTGAGTATAATTGTGGGTATTTGTTGAAGTATAGAAAAGTTTTGGTGGTTCCGGGAATGCCTAAACGCATTTTATCGTGAAACGTAAACACTTTACGTAACCAATAAAAATAAAATGAACAAAGTTAATAATTATACTCAAAATAATTACTTAACACTTGCTTGATGTAAACATTTAATTGTTTGATGCCTGTTTACATTAAATGATAATTTTTAGCTTACGCGATTTAACTTAACGATTACGATTTAAAAGCAAACGCGTACAATACTAAAAATAAATAGTGAGTATATTGACGTCGTAAATGACCCTAAGATACGGGGTGTTATTGTCTCCCCCTGTTAAATGCGCCTTGTCCTCAAGGTTTAAGACGCGGCACGACGACGGTGTAGTCTTTGCGAAGAGATGCGAATATTTCTTCCAGAATTGGTCTTCAAGTTCCTATGTAAACTCAAGACCTCGCCTAGAGTTCCATCGAACCTTGACAATTAGGACACGGCTTTGCCTCAATTGTTTGACTTCGCGATCCATGATTTTGACTGGTTCCTTGACGAATTGAAGCTTGTCATCAAAATAAAGTCCATCCAACGGAACTGCTAATGGTTCGTCGGCATAACACTTTTTCAGGTTGGATACATGAAACGTATTATGAACCCTACTTAGCTCTTCAGGAAGCTCAAGCTTGTATGCAACATATCCAACCTTTTCCAACACCTTGAATGGTCCAACGTACCTAGGGTTCAACTTCCCCCATTTGCCAAAACGTACGACCCCTTTCCAAGGCGAAACTTTAAGCATAACATTATCCCCAACTTGGAATTCCATCGGCTTACGCTTTAATTTGGCTTAACTCTTTTGCCTATCACGGGCGATTTGTATCCTTTTCTTGATCTGGATGATCTTCTCTGTTGTTTCTTGAACTAATTTTGGACTAGTGATTTGCACTTGTCTAACCTTGGCCCAACACACAGGTGAACGACACTTTCGACCGTAAAGTGCTTCAAATGGTGCAGCCTTGATGCTAGCGTGATAGCTGTTGTTATATGAGAACTCGACCAACGACAAATGGTTAACCCAACCCTTTCTGAAGTCGATCGTACAAGCACGCAGCGTATCCTCGAGAGTTTGAATTGTTCTCTCGCTTTGTCTGTTAGTTTGTAGATGGTACGCAATACTCATATCCAAGTTAGTACCCAAAGCCTTCTGAAGTGACCTCTAGAAATTCGATGCGAACCTCGAGTCGCGATCATAAATGATTGAGACAGGGATTCCATGCCTCGTGACCACTTCCTTTAGGTAAATTCTTGCCAGTTTCTCCATGGGATCAATTTCCCTCATGGGTACAAAGATTGCAGACTTAGTAAGTCGGTCGACAATCACCCAAATAGTGTGGTAGCCTTGTCACGACTTAGGAAGCTTCGTGACAAAATCCATAGTGATATTGTCCCACTTCCATTGAGGTATATCGGGTTGTACCAACAATCCTGATGGCCTTTGGTGTTCGGCCTTGACTTTAGCACATGTCAGACATTTGCTAACATAGGTGGCGATGTTGGCCTTCATATTGGGCCACCAATATAGCTTCTTCATGTCCTGATACATTTTGTCAGAACCCGGATGAATAGAGTATTTTGACTTGTGGGACTCGTGCATGATCACGGTCCTCAAATCACCATAACATGGCAACCAACTCCTGCCATTGAAGCATAGAGTTCCATCCGCACGGGGTTCCAACTTTTCCGTTCTAAATTTCTCCGGATCCTTAGAATTTTCAAGCAACATACCTCCAACATCTTCGTTCTTGATGTTCTCTGGTTTTCGTGCTTCAGTCTGAGCATTCAGGATTTGTTTAGGAAGATCCAAGCCAATAGTCATCACTAAGGCTCGAACTCTTAATGGTTTACTCCGCTCCTTCCTGCTCAAAGCATCAGCAACAACATTCGCTTTCCCCGGGTGGTAACGGATCTCACAGTCGTAATCACTGAGCAGTTCTAACCAACGACGCTGCCTCATATTCAGCTCCTTTTGATTAAGAATGTGTTGTAGACTCTTGTGATCCGTGAACACCGTACACTTGGTTCCGTACAAATAGTGTCTCAGAGTTTCAGAGAAAACTACTAGCAATCCCAGTTCCAAATCAATGAGTTGTATATTCGTCTCAAGATATTTTAATTGGCGTGATGCATAAGAAATTACTTTCTATCTTTGCATTAATACAACACCCAATCCCTTGTGTGATGCATCGCAATAGACTACAAAATCTTTGCTTCCCTCAGGTAAAGCCAGAATTGGCGCACTGCATAACTTTTGCTTTAATAACTAGAAATCGGCTTCCTGTTTGTCACCCAATCGAACTTAACTCCTTTCTGAGTAAGTTTGGTCATCGACTTGGCAATCTTTGAAAATCCTTCGATGAATCTTCGGTAATACCCAGCGAGACCTAAGAATTGGCGAATCTCTGTTGGCGTCTTAGGGGATTCCCAGTCCTTTATGGATTCGATTTTGGCGGGGTCTACGTGAATGCCTTGACTATCAATCACGTGGCCGAGAAATTGTACCTTAGGAATCCAAAATTCACATTTAGAGAACTTAGCATACAACTTCTCTTTCTTAAGCAATTCCAGAACTGCCTTAAGGTGTTCTTCATGTTCCTTCTTGTTCTTGGAGTAGATAAGGATATCGTCAATAAAGACAATCACAAATTTATCCAAAAATGGCTTGCACACGCGGTTCATGAGGTCCATAAATACCGCTGGTGCGTTCGTCAAGCCAAATGGCATAACTTGGAACTCGTAATGACCATATCGAGTTCGGAATGCCATTTTTGGAATATCCTCTTCCCGTACTCGAAGCTGGTGATAACCTGATCGCAGGTCTATCTTAGAATAAACACTGGATCCTTTTAGTTGATCTAACAAATCGTCAATCCTTAGGAGTGGATAACGATTCTTCACTGTCAGCTTGTTTAGTTTCTGATAGTCGATGCAGATTCGAAACGACCCATCCTTCTTTTTGACAAACAAGACCGGAGCTCCCCAAGGTGAGGAACTGGGTCTTATAAATCCCTTGTCAGATAGTTCTTTCAGTTGCTCCGACAACTCTTTCATTTCGGAAGGCGCCAATCGATAAGGTGCCCGTGCTACAGGTGCAGCACCAGGTATCAGATCGATTTGAAATTCAACTTGTTGAGTCGGAGGAAGACCCGGAAAGTCCTCAGGGAATACATCATGAAAATCTTGAACTATCGATACGTCCTCAAGTTGCTTCTTCTCTGACTTGTCTTTCGTCTCCTTTGTAGTAACGTTTGCCAAAAACACTAGACATCCTTTTAGCATGTATTCATGTGTTTTGGTGTACGAGATAATGTGCAGACGAGCCTCGTTTCCCCGGTTTCTTCCATCACCGTGAACGATTAGAGTTTCATTTCCCCAGGGGATACGAACGATCTTCTCGGCACACACAATGATTGCTTGGTACTTTACCAACCAATCCATACCAATTATAGCGTCGAAACTACCAAGTTCTACGGGCATTAAGTCTATGTTGAATGGGTGGTTCAGGATGTTTAATGTACAACCCCTAAGGATGGTGTTCAACCTAATTATTCTCCCGTCGGCTAGTTCAACGTCATAATAGTGATCTAATGCAGTTGGTGTGATATCAATTTGAGGGCTAAATGTAGTAGACACAAAACTCCTATCGGCACCAGTATCGAATAAGATAGAAGCATAGCGGTTGTTTAGAAGGAACGTACCCGTCACGACGTTGGAGTCTGGGTTTGTCCCTGCATGGCCTACCGCATACACTTTTGCTGGAGCATTGGCATTTCTAGCTGGGTTGCCTCGATTGTTGTTGTTCTTCATTTTTGGACATTCCCTCTTAAAATGTCATTGGGCACCACATTCATAGCAAGTAGGCTTCTGACGTGTCCCAGTGCCTCTTTGGTTATTAGCAGTGTTGGCATTAGCAAGACTCCTGCAATCACGGGCCAGATGGCCAACTCGATTGCACTTGTGGCATTTGGGAGCACATGGACCATCGTGGTGATAATTGCACCTAAGGCATAGGAGTTTAGATCCCCCGTATAGCTTCTTCTCACCAGTCCCTGCAGCATAAGCCCTGCCGGTGTTTTGCCTCTTGTTTTGTGGTTATTGTTGTTAGTTATTATCTTGCTTTCTCTTATGAAAACAGACTACAATTTCTGTTTCAAACACATTTAGAGAGACCGACAACGTTCCTTACGAGGGCCATGGTAGAATTTTTATGGTTGACATTTTAAAAAGTCAATGTAAGTACATGCATCAAGGTAGTTCGTAGACGAGAGTCCAGCCAACTGAACGAGCGACCCGCGTGAGGGGGTGATCCTGATTGGGTAGTGATGGTCTATGCGAGCCGCCATTCGTATTTCTGTCAGAATCATGTGCTGCAAACGCCAATTGCGCACAGCCTTGTCAACTCATTATGCCATGAAGCTGGGCATTAAGTGGACAGATGTAGGTGTTGGTTTTTTTTCTGAGGCTGTGTTACCGCAGGTGACAATAACCCCCTCTTTTTGTGCCCAATATTTTTTTTAATCATAAGAGATGGTGTGCACTGAAATAATACCCCGTTAGATTTCGAAAAATCATAACCATGACATGACATATGCACAATAAATAAAGTGAGATCACAACACACAGTTAAACATACAACTGAATTGAATATTAACAATGGTGTAGCTAAATCGACATTCATTCATAACAAATTCGATTACAGACATGACATAATACCACCATCCATATATAAGTGGAAACATCCATGATTGGATTCAATAAAAAATGATCACAACGATTAGGTGATGCGCGCGCGATAAAATATACAACCTAAAGCCAACTAGCCGGAGATTATCCATAATACTTAGTATGCTGTACAAAATAGCTAGCCATAACAAGATCTATGAACTGCTACCAGCCTCCTCTGGTGCATTAGGCTGTGTTGGACCCTTAGCGGGTCCCTGTTGACTCTCGAACTCTGTCATCTGGGTCTGAAGTTTCTTCAGCAGCTTTAGTGTCTCAATGAACTATGCCTGTCTCCTGCATGCCCTGCCAGCAACCTCTATGATTGCATGCGCGATGAGCGCGTCATGCGGTCCGCTGCCTGCAACTCTGTAATCACTGCCTGCTGACCCAATACAGTAGTACGCAATGACATAACCTCTGAACGTGCAAGATCATTAGCATGTGCATGCCTATCACTATACAACATGTTGAGCCGACCATCCATTAGCTGTTGATCAGTCTGCTCATCATCCAACCTCACATAGATCTCATATGTGTCTTGCCTAACCCTAATGGAAAACTCTGTCATCCGTCGACCCAACTTTGTGTCATCAGTCGCTGGTGCCCCTGGCATGTCTACCAGCATCTTATCCCAAGTGTCGGTGATCCCATAACTGGCATCTCTCTCTAGATCAAGCCTAATCTCCCTATCCATGGTGGCAACAAAACCATAGTCTCCCTAAAACCTCTAGTTGGTCTAGCGACAGCAGCAGACGAGCTCTCTCCGACATTGTACCTAAGACCAAAAGCAAAACATAACCTCTTCTGAGGTGGTAAGCAAACCTCGGGCTAGTCCTCTCCATGATCAGCAGAGGGTAGCTGGTATGTGCTTAATTACACATACATATTACCTACAAAAACGAGCCTAAAATGACCAAAACATACCAAAAATGCATTGTATTTGTGTGTTTTGCTTGTATTTGTGTGTTTTGCATTGATATTTTGCAGGGAACGGATATCGACAAAAAGACACAAAATCAAGCCAAAAGGACAAAACCAAGCACGGGAATGGAAAGAGCGTGAAAAAGTCAAAATCAAAAAGTCAACAAGTCAAAGTCGAAGCCGAAGACATAAGAATCTTATTTGGCCAACCCGTACCCGAGTTAATAGGCTGGGTCAGCCCAAGAATGCTTATTATTTAATTAAAAGCCCTAAATCCATTAACTAGGCCTAATCCCCTTTTTAATAAAAACCTGGCCCAAACTATTAACCTAGGCCCAAACCCACTTAACCACAGTTAGCCCAACACCCTATAACCATTTACACAGTTAAGGACTAACGTTGCTAGTCCTTAGAGACTAACATGATTAGCCCCTATAACGTCTTAAACCCTTTACACCGTTAGTCCCTATCCATTAACCCCGTTAACCCAAATTATATCAAAACCTTTTATCCCGCCAAAACATATCCATTCACCCGTCACTCTCACTATTTACCATCTTCCCTAAATCCCACTCACACCCCCACTCAACCTATCCCCACCTTAGAAGATGCCATCCATGCTGGCAATCCCATGGTTTTTCATAGGTTAAGAATACATCACATCAAATCAATAGCTGTGATGCAAGACCTTGGGGAACAAGAAAGATGGATGGCCAAGATGAAGAGTTTTCTTTCTCCTCACATAAAAAATATACAAGAAGAGAACCAAGCCTTGGGCTCCTCTATAAATAGGACTAGAATTTTCTTGTATAAGCACTAGTTTTAGGTTTAATTTCATGCTTTATTTTACAGCTTATTTACCGCTTTTTGGAATTTTCTTTTAAAGTCTTGTAACCTTTTTCAAGTATTAATAAAATTCAGCTTTTTCTTAAATTTTGTCTTAATTACTGTTTTATATTATGCACTAAGTTTTATAATGTTATAAAAGTGATCTTAATAAGCTCTAACATAAGTTGTTTTACAGTTCCATTCAATCAAAACTCTCCCCAAAATTACCTCAGCTTAATTTTAAGGATGATAAGCCAGATAAGGATGGGCTTATGAACTTACCAGCTTATCATAAGATAAGTTGGAGCTTTTGTAGATAAGCCTGTATGAGCTGTTTTATCCCTGAGTAAGCAAGGGAAGTTGGAAGGATCTCATTTAATTTTTTTCAGCTTTATTTTTTACTGTTAGCTTATTTTATTGCTTAGTTAAAGCTTAGTCATTGAAATAATTGATTATTTATTCTTAAAAAATGCTTATGCTTAATCTGTTTCAACCTTTAAACACTATTTGGAATCTATTTTAAAGCGTTAAGTTGAGTTTTGAGATTTAAATGGGTGTTTGGCACAACAACTTTAACCTTTGGTAAAACAGTTTAAGCCTTATTCGACCTTTAAAGCTACTTTCAATAAGCTCAAGTTAAGCCTTAAAGTCTGATTTCATTTTGATAAGCAATATATGCATATTGGTCTTAATCTGTTTCTGTTTAGTTTTATGATTTAAACTTATCTTGATAGTTTATTTTTAGGTCTGAATAAGCTCTTGTAGTCACTAAAAAATACTGTCAAAAACAACATAAATAGTGTATCTGCCTTAATTCAGCAGCTTATTCTAGCTTATCTAATAAACCTCAATGCTTATTTCTTGAGTTTATGTGCTTATTGGTATTTGTTCTTAATCTGTTTAAGCTTTTTAGCTCATTGCAAGAGCTTTTTAGTGGTTTAATTGTAGCTTAAAAGTACCTTTGCAGGCTGTTTGGCTAAACTATTTTGGCCTAATTTGCTTAGTTGCTTATTAGCTATTTTCAGCTTATGACTTTGCTATTTTTGTTCTTATTTGCTTATTTAAATCTAGTATAGGTTATGTTCAGCTTATTTTAGGATTTGTCATAGCTTACATTAGCCTTTTAGCTTAAAAAGTTTTGGTTCAAAAAAAGTCTTTTAAATCTCTATAGTGTTCTGAGTTTTCAAATGCTTAATCTTGTGCTTATTGGAGAATTTTGAAAAATGTAGTTTTATTAAAAGTCCTTATTTCAGAGTTAAAAGCTTTTTGAAAAAGAAAATAATGAAAAATAAAAATGTTGAACCGTATAGGGAGGTCCCAGGCTCGAACCCGGGACCTCAACCTTAACAGTTCAACATATTTAACACACACTCACAAACCAACTGCCCTTGGGTCTTTTTTGGTAACCATTTGCAACAATTTATATTTAAGGGCAGTTGGCTTGTTTTAGCTTATAAGTTGTTTGGGCTTATTTAACTGTTTATCTGAAATGCTTTTTGCCAGATCTTATTTTTCCTAGATTAGTAATAGTTTTATATACTTTCTGTAATTTTTCCAAAATTTTATAAATTTGTTTACTATTTTTTATATTTAATTTAGATTAAAAGTGTTTTAAATTCATAAAAAAATATAAAAGTCAAATAAAAAATATAATTCTTTTTTCTAAAAATTTCTTTTATCGTTTAGGACTTTTAAAAATTAAAATTGCATTTGTAGGTCTTTTAGGATTTAGGTTTTAGAGTCGCGTTTTTAATTCCTATTAACGTTTTTTTTTTGTTCGATCTATAATTGCTTTACTTGGTGATTTGCGTTTATTGGTTTTTGCATATTATTAGTATAAATAGAATACAACTCAAAAATCTTGATTATTCAAACACGCGATCAAGGACCCAACAGTAGCGACCATAACGTCAATACTATAACAAATGGTGACGGGATATTGCACTCAGTCTGTTAGCTCCACAGACAGTTCGTGATTGCAAGGACTTGCAATGGCAAAAGTAATAACTTAAGAATGAGATAAGGTAGCTCCAAGTGAGGCCTTAAGATTTTGCTGAGTAGTAAGACACGATTGTGTCTCTAGACCCTTTTAACGGATTCTGATGATTATCGATTTCAGGTTCATACTCGTGTCATATCGGATACCATTAAGCCCACTCATTTATAATTTCTTATTTACATAAAGAAGCGTCCAAATTTATGTAAGTAAGAAATGATAAACTTATGGTTCGGTGATTTATAATTTATTTATTTAACTGAAGAGGCGTCCCAATCCTTTCAAATAAATAAATTATAAATCATCCTACTTAATAATTCCCGGTGCAATACGCGTACTCTCATAACCTTCAAGGTGGTTGACATGACGATGCATGTGCTCTAATGAGTATGGGACGAGTGATTTAAAACTCGTCTTTGGAAGCTGGGAGTAAAAACTGCCAGGCGAGATCAACATAGAGTTCAAGATAATTAATGAGTACTCGGTTAGAGTAAATAAGGTAAAAGTCTCTATGAACGAGACCTAAGAATTGGTGAATCTCTGTTGGTGTTTTATGAGATTCCTAGTCCTTTATGGATTCGATTTTGGCGGGGTCCACGTAAATGCCTTGACTATCAATCATGTGGCCGAGAAATTATACCTTAGGAATCCAAAATTCACATTTAGATAACTTAGCATACAACTTCTCTTTATTAAGCAATTCCAGAACTGCCTTAAGGTGTTCTTCATTCTCCTTCTTGTTCTTAGAGTAGACAAGGATATCGTCAATAATGACAATCACAAATTTATCCAAAAATGGCTTGCACACGCGGTTCATGAGGTCCATAAACACCGCTGGTGTGTTCGTCAAGCCAAATGGCATAACTTGGAACTTGTAATGACCATATCGAGTTTGGAATGCCGTTTTGTAATATTTTCTTCCCGTACTTGAAGCTGGTGATAACCTAATCACAGGTCTATCTTAGAATAAATATTGGATCCTTGTAGTTGATCAAACAAATCGTCGATCCTTGGGAGTGGATAACGATTCTTCACTGTTAGCTTGTTCAGTTCTCGATAGTCGATGCACATTCAAAATGACCCATCCTTCTTTTTGACAAACAAGACCGGAGCTCCCCAAGGTGAGAAAATAGGTCTTATAAAGCCCTTGTCAGATAGTTCTTTCAGTTGCTCTGACAACTCTTTCATTTCAGAAGGCGCCAATTGATAAGGTGCCCGTGCTACAGGTGCAGCACTAGGTATCAGATCGATTTGAAATTCCACTTGTCGAGTCGGAGGAAGACCTGGCAAGTCCTTAGGGAATACATCAGGAAAATCTCAAACTATCGATACATCCTCAAGTCTCTTCTTCTCTGACTTGTCTTCCGTCTCCTTTGTAGTAACGTTTGCCAATAAGACTAGACATCCTTTTAGCATGTATTCTTGTATTTTGGTGTAAGAGATAATGTGCAGACGAGCCTCGTTTCCCCAGTTTCTTCTGTCACTGTGAACGATTAGAGTTTCATTTCCCCAAGGGATACGAACGATCTTCTCGGCACACACAATGATTGCTTGGTACTTTACCAACTAATCCATACCAATTATAGCATCAAAACTACCAAGTTCTACGGGCATTAAGTCTATGTTGAATGGGTGGTTCAGGATGTTTAATGTACAACCCCTAAGGATAGTGTTCAACCTAATTATTCTCCCGTCGGCTAGTTCAATGTCATAATAGTGATCTAATGCAGTTGGTGTGATATCAATTTGGGGGCTAAATGCAGTAGACACAAAACTCCTATCGGCACCAGTATCGAATAAGATAGAAGCATAGCGGTTGTTTAGAAGGAACGTACTCATCACAACATTGGAGTCTGGGTTTGTCCCTGCATGGCCTACCGCATACACTTTCGCTGGAGCATTGACATTTCCAGTTGGGTTGCCTCGATTGTTGCTGTTCTTCAGTTTTGGACATTCCCTCTTAAAATGTCCTTGGGCACCACATTCATAGCAAGTAGGCTTTTGACCTGTCCCAGTGCCCCTTTGGTTATTAGCAGTGTTGGCATTAGCAAGACTCCTGCAATCATGGGCCAGATGGCCAACTCGATTGCACTTGTGGCATTTGGGAGCACACAGACCATCATGGTGATAATTGCACTTAGGGCATAGGGGTTTAGATCCCCCGTATAGCTTTTTCTCACTAGTCCCTGCAGCATTAGCCCTGCTGGTGTTCTGCCTCTTGTTTTGTGGTTGTTGTTGTTGTTTGTTATTATCTTGCTTTCTCTTATTCTCTATCTAACGATCAGCAAAAGTGCAGATTTTCTTATCCATTAGTTCGGTTGCGATTTCAACTGCTTCTTGATTTATCTTTGGTTTAGATGCCACTACACTCTTATGAATCATGTCAGGAAGACTACCGACAAAATTTTCAATTTTATTAGATTCTTCGGGAAACATCCTCCCGCACAACAAAGCTAATTCCTGAAAGCGTTGGGTATAACTTGTTAAGTCAGTACCCTTCACCTTCAGATCCCAAATCTCCATTTCCAGTTTCTTGATTTCATTTCGAGGACAGTATTTGTCAGTCATTATTTTCATGAGTGTTTTCCAAGGCATACCGTAAGCGGCATCATGACCAACTGTCTTGACATGAGTGTTCCACCATGTTAAAGCAACTGAATGGAGAGTGCAAGTAGCAAACTTAACTTGATTCTCAACTGTACAATTACTGATGTGGAAAATAGACTCCATTCTTTTAAACCATTGAGAGAGACCGGCAACTCCTTCCGTGCCTTTAAAGTTTAATGGTTAACATTTGAGAAAGTCAGTGTAAGTACATTCATGGGTAGTTCGTTCTGTCTTTCTAACACCCGTTCCCGAAATATAGCTATCATCGCCATTTATATTTCTGTCAGCATCACGTGCTGCCAAAGCATAAGTAACACCTTGGTCAATCATTGCCTTCAACTGGGCATTAGTGACAGATGTGGTGGTGGGGGTTGTGGTTGTTGTTTCTAGGTTTAACCTCGTGGTCCTTTTCTTTGGTGCCATTTTCTTCAAATCACAAGAAAATATAATACCCGTTAGATTTTATAAAATCATAACCATGACATGACATATACATAATAAGTAAAATAAGATCAGAACACACAGTGAAATATACAACTTAATTAAATATTAACAATGGATAAGCTAAATCGACATTCATTCATAATAAATTCGATTACAGACGTGACATAATACAACCATTCCATATATAAATTGGAAAACATACATGAATGGTTCAGATACAAAACGATCATTACGATTAGGTTACAAGATAAAAGAATATATACAACCTAAATCCATACTAGCCGGGAGTTACCCGTAATACTTAGTATGCTGTACAAAATAACTAGCCATAACATGATCTATGAACTGCTACCAGCCTCCTCTAGTGCATCTGGCTGTGCAGGACATTTAGCGGGTCCCTGCTGTCTCTCGAACTCTGTCATCTGGGTCTGAAGTCTCTTCAGCAGCTTTAGTGCCTTAATGAACTGTGCCTGTCTCCTGCGGTCCGCTGCCAGCAACTCTGTAATCGCCGCTTGTCTCCTGCGGTCCGTTGCTTGTAACTCTATAATCACTGCCTGCTGACCCAATACAGTAGTACGCAGTGACATAACCTCTGAACGTGCAAGATCACTAGCATCTATGGATCATCCCCAAGCCTCTCGAGACATCCTAGCCTCTCTCTATCAGTAAACCTGTACGAGCATATGTACGCCTATCCCTATACAACATGTTGAGCCGATCAGCCATCAGTTGCCGCTCAGTCTGCTCATCATCCAACCTCGTATAAATCGCGTCTGTGTCTTGCCTAACCCTAGTGGTAAACTCTGTCATTCGTCGACCCAACTCTGTGTCATCAGTCGCTGGTACCCCTGGCATGTCTACCAGCATCTCATCCCAAGTGTCGGTGATCCCATAACCGACATCTCTCTCTAGATCCCGCATAATCTCCCTGTCCATAGTGGCAACAAAACCATAGTCCGCCCTGAAACCTCTAGGAGGTCTAGCAGTGGGGGCATACGAGCTCTCTCCTACCTCATATCTTGGACCGAAAGCGATACCTAACCTCTTCCGAGGTGGTAAAGTAACCTCGGGTCTGTTTGCTCTATGGTCAGTAGAGAGTAGATGCAAAGGTGGTGATGAAGTAGGTAGTAGTATGGGTAAGAGTGGTGGTGTCCCTGATGGTGGGGTACCTGATGGTGGTGTATCTGCTCTGGTGTGGGAGAGTATGATATGTGGCGGTGGTAAATGGGATATAGATGGGGCCTCAGCTCTCAGCCGGATCATCGCAGCTTTGTAGCCTAATGGATAAGTAAGACTAACAGGTAATGGTAGAGGTGATACAGTTAGTGGTGGTGAGGGAATCTGAGGTAGTGGTGATGACCATGAGGAAAGTGGTGATGGTGGAGGTGATGGTATGGCAAGGAGTCTGGCAACCTCTGCCTCAGACCAAAATGGTGTAGGTGGCTCATCTCAGATAAATATCCTAGCAGTAACTCGGTATGCAGGATGTGGTGGTGGTGTGGCCGTAGACTCGTCAGTCTCAAACGACTCAGTCTCCTTAGCAGATGGGGCCTGATCAACAGCTGGTAAAGCAACAGCTGTAGAGTCGGCAGGAGTTGGGTGCTCCTCCGCCTCCTTATCCCCCTTAATATCAACATCATCATCGGATGACTCATCCTCATTATCGCCATCATCTCCTCCATCGGCAGGATCCTCCTCAGGGTCCTCCTCATCATCCTCCTCCGGATCCTCCTCGAGGTCTGAATCAAGAACATAGCCTGGTGAATCAGCAGTAGGTGAGACAGTAGCAGGTAGGGGCTGCTCCTCAGCTGGGAGTACCTCATCCTCTGGTGGCATGAACTCTGGATAAACCGGCTCTGGAACAAAGTCTGGTAAAGGTAGGTACTCAGGACCCGACACATAATCAGGAGATAGCGGGGCCTGAAAATCAGCTACCACAAATGCATATGGATCCTCTGGCATTACGGGTGGTCCATCGACCCCTGGAGATCCAATGTCTGACAACCCTCCAAATGGGCTGGATACAACAGTGTTTGTAATCGTGGAATCCTCAGAATCCGACATGACTGTATCTGAAAATCCAAAATAGCTTATATTAGTATTTAATATAAGACTCTTATAGTAATATACATTTATATCATAACATGTATATCAATCATGAATGCATCTAGTCTAATCAACTAATGCAACAACTAGTGTATGTATGTATGTCTCGTGAAAACCCCTTTTGTATGAATGCAATATTTGGAAACGGTTATAGTCCAGCAAAACATTTAACCTGGTTCTATATAACTTGGCTCTTGATACCAATCTGTAACACCCCCAAATTGGGTCGCAACGGAATATGGGTTGAGGGTGGTACTTCATAGATCAATAACACAAGATATATATAAGAACGACCATTAAAAGCCGTTTAAAACTGATACATTGGATTTAACAAATTGTTTGTTACAAAAGCCCGAAGCTTCACTTGTTCACTTGTTCAAAATACAAAGATTTCTAGCCCATAACAGATATACAAAATGTAATGCAACAAAATCTTTAATGCATGACATCCAAATCAAAACCACCAATGTATCCCTTGCACCTCGTGCCTTATTGATCCCCTGAAAAACATTGCTTAAAACGTCAACATATTGTTGAGTGAATTCATAGGTTTATAAAATGTATAATGTAGGACCGCAAGATTTCCCCATGATAATGCAACAGATGCAAACATCATAAAATGTAATTACGTTTTCCTAAGCTCATGACACTGAAGCTCGACATGTATGAATTGCAATATAAATTGCCAACATTGCCCGTGATGATGTTCTAACCCGCAACATCCTATGTCCAACATGGTATACGTTCGTTGTCTGGCGAACCGGCACAATGAGCATGACTCACCTGAACGGGGATGTCAATCCCAAATAGATTTATTTATAACATTCGCGCTCACAATAGTAACTGATAGTTCATGATTATGGGTTCAGATGGGTTATCGCAACTTAGGCAAACACGTAATCAAGTAAAATGTACACTTGCATCCAATTTGTAAAACATGCATATGTTTCTCACCCCAAAACTTGTAAATCATTGTAAATATAAACCGTGGGGCTATGAACTCACCTTGAGTAATGAATATCATATTATATCACAGAAAATGCGTCACATAAACGCCGAATGCAACCTAATTAATTATAGGTCGTATAAATTTTAAGCACTTTGAATAACTACTACCATATATAATTCTATATAGCTACATCACCATCTTACGTTTCTTATATCCACGCTTTCGTATTAAGACGAGTCATCAAAATATTACATTTTAATATTTTTTGTCCCCTGATGAACAGTGGTTTTTACTGTTCATGACAGTTTATAAATTTAGTTATCGTAAAACCCGTAAATGTCGTATTTTATCCGTTTTAGCTCCGATTTTAGTGATTCTTTCGAGCACATCTTCGTAATTACATATCCTATCAAAATATAACATTTTTCAAAAATATGCATCTGTTATGAATAGTGATTTTTACTGTTCATAGTTTATAAATTTTTTTTTATAAACTTTAATTCATAACTCCTTCGTTATTGATTGAAAAATTATGATTTTATTGTTTTAGAATCCTAAAATTATGTACTATCTGGGAAAAATAATAAACCTTATATATCAGAAGTATTTTATAACTTGTTTTTATAAAATTTCTTTTATAACGCGTTTAATCAACGTATAACTTAAAATTAGCGTATCCCATTCGTTATAAATTGGTTTTTCGAGTTCTCTACTTGCCCACGATCCTTGTGACATGTATTCTTTTATAAAATCATGAAATGTATATGTTAAATTCGAATTTCAAACAGAAGGTTTTGAACTTTCTTAAAATGTGTTTAGAATGAGTTTTTCTAACTTTTAAGTTTAATCACTTTGTTACAAGTCCATTACAACACTCATAATCACATGTCTTACATCCTTAGGGTCTCTAGTCCATGATTAGTCTATATATTGTCCAAAAATCACAAGATCCAAATATGTACACACTTATTTATCCATGAACTTTCATAAGTATACTTTTTAGTTAACTTGTTTACATATACTTTTTATACATAACCAACACTTGTACATTACTTATACTTACATTATAACATGATATGGACATTCATACAACATATATAAAAGATTACCAAATCATAAACAAGTGTAAAAATCCATTTTTACAAGTAAACATATTCTTAGATGGTGATTAACTACACAAACATTATATATGCATAAAATCATGAAAGTAAAAGATGTAGGGTTGTTAGATAACCTTAATATGAGGTGTGGTGATAAGAAATGTGATCTAAACCCTTGTTTAGAAACCAAACCCTAGCTTATAACACTTGAAAACCCTAATTTCAAGTGAAACCCTAATCTTGAATTTTGCTTGTTCAACTCTTGTAAACCTTAAAGCAAACCATCAAACTTTCTTGGTATATCTTAGATATGTTGTAAGAACACTTGGGAATGTTGTAAATAAAAATTGTATGGATTTTTTGTGTTAAAGGTTGTGAGCCGTGGCATATGTAGTGAAAAGAGAGAGAGTTTTGTTTAGTTTTCACCAAGGAAATGTGTGATGTGTGTGTTCTATCTTAGCTAAGGCATTATATACCTAGGACTAGTCAAAGAAACACTTAGAGGAAATCTAGGAAAGTCTTGGTCAAGAGTAGGAAAGTCTTGAGAAAAATATCTAAATGTTCCTAAAAGGTGAGATCGTCCCATGAAATTTAGGGGATGTGTTTTGTAGATATTTCTTTGTATTTCTCTCTATGAATCCGGCCATATAAGCTCATATATAAGGTATTTATGAACTTTTTAAGTATTTGGTATAATTGTGGGTATTTGTTGAAGCGTAGAAAAGTTTTGGTGGTTTTGGGAATGCCTAAACGTATTTTATCGCGAAACGTAAACACTTTACGCACCCAATAAAAATAAAATGAAAAAAGTTAATAATTATCCTCAAAATAATTACTTAACACTTGCTTGATGTAAACATTTAATTGTTTAATGCCCGTTTACATTGAACGATAATTTTTAGCTTACGCGATTTAACTTAACGTCTTCAATTTAAAAGCAAACGCGTAAAATACTAAAGATAAATAGTGAATTTATTGACGACGTACAATGACCCTAAAAAATGGGGGGTTATAAAATAAGCCTCTATATATAAGCAGTGATGGAAGTCTCTAGGTCTTGGGTGTGTTTCTTGTGTGAGAGGTTGAAGTGCTCTCATCTTGGCCCTTGATTCACCCTTGTGTTTCTTTAGTTTTGATCTCTGCCCTTGATGATGTACACGTCGCCACATAACCAATAGGTTGTCTAGGGATCGCCAAGCTGTTACTGAGTTGGCAGGCTTGCGTCAGATGTGGTAGGGTATGGTTTAAGTGGGGTTTTATCTTCGGGGTAAAAGGGTTGGGGTAAGGTTGAAGATGGGTGTACAGTAAAAGGAGGGAAGGGTGGTTATGGGGCCTCTGTTTTTTATTTTTGTTTAATTTTTATAACGGGAGTTATGGTAGGGATGAGTGGTGAATTGTTTAGGGATGATTGGTGAAATGTTTAGGACTTTCAGTGTAAGAGGTTTAACGGGATTAAGGGGTAGTGAGATAACGGTTGTTTAAGTGATTAAAGGGTTGGGCCAATGTTTTAATCATGGGCCGGTTTCTTTGATTTATATGAATTGGGCTTTTTGGTGTTTTAAAGGGTTATATAAGGGCTTAATGGGCTGGCCCGGCCCATTAAATGGGTGCGGGTTGGCCCATTTAAGATGAATACGCCTTCGGCTTTGGTTTTCCACGCTCTTTCCATTTCCGTGCTCGATTTTGTCGGTTTTGGCTTTGTTTTTGTCCTTTTTTTGAATATCCGTTACCTGCACAATATAAACCACAAAACAAACATATACAATGCAATTTTCACATGTTTTTTGTCATTTTGGCATGTTTTTCTAAGTCAAAGGTATGTGTAATTAAGCACATACCAAAATCCCCCATACTAAACTATTGTCGTGTCCTTACGCAATGTCATAAATACAAACTTAGAAAACCAATAATTTCAACCCCTTTAGACTAATTACCTCGAAATGTAGCTAAGTGTTCATCTAAAGGGATTAAAAATTACTAGTTTTGAAAAGCACCATGTTTTACCATTTTTATGCATTTATTATTATCATACATTCATATCATAACTTTACGGAACAAGAAACACTAAAAAGATAAATTCATCGTCCTTGATTTTTCACCCGCCCCAAACCAAGCTTAAAAACGAAATCATTGTTAAATATAAGTTAAGATGCTAACACTACTCATAAATGCTAATTGTGAATGCATAGCTACTTTCCGCTCCCTTATTCCTAAATCCTCTAAATATTTTATTATCATTATTATTTGTAACAAATAAGTTAATCTCTTATTCATATAAAGTAAACCCGGTTTAGACCAAAATGAGTTTGAAATCCTTTTCTAAAGAGACGATATGGTGAGAATAATGTCACACCCCGCCAAGGCGGAAACGCGAGGCATAACATGAAAGATATTAACATAACACATGGTATCTTTATAGAGGAATACTAAATAGTATAATAAATGCAAAGACACAACGTGTCATGATAACATCCAACAAAAAAAAACCAACGACCAAATATGAATGATAAGGATTACCATCCATACAAGTCTTATAATATCAAAACAAAGTCTAGAAATCAAATCAACATATTGCTCAAATAAAATGGCATAGCAAAATCATAGATCTTTAACTTGCATCTTATGGTCTCACTAGCAACTCTCCTAACATCAATTTCGATCACCTGAGTTACCTGAAAACGATGCTAAAACCTCAAACACTAGGTTGGTGAGATTCCAATAGGTTTTTAGACACCAACCTACAAAACATTTCAAAACAATTCCAACACTACTGTGATAAATATAAAACATTTGCATGGCATAACAAAGAACATCACATACAACAAATCAACAGCTCAATTCAAACCAATTTCAAATCACAATATAGCACAAACAAAAGAGCAGCTCAGACTCAAAAATAGCTCGGCTCAACCCAAGTGGGGAAGGAACGATCCCACGATCCAAGCCAACCCGGCTCCACTTGTCAATTCAATTCAACACATAGCAAGTAATAGCCACACATCACTGGGCATTTTTTTAGCTCAACTATCAAATATCACAGTAATAAAACATCACATACTCAAGCATCGTTACCACCCAAATGAAAAATCTTAAGAAAGATAGGCTATGACACTCACCTGATGCTTAGCGTTTGGAGGAGCTTTCCAAAGATTCCATAAATACTTCACAGAAATTCAAGAACAATCTAAACAACATAAACACACAATAAGTTACCATCAATTAGACATTCAACCCAATATGATGTAACCTCAACTATGATGGATGCCTATGTTATCTATCATAGTCCTATACTTGTTTTAAAACTTTACCACATCCTACATTTACTATTTACACTTAAATGTTACACCTTCACTGTTCTGTTTTATATAAGCATGAATATTACATCTACTTATGCACCTAAACGCCACCACTTTTAAGCATCCCTCATAAATTCAAGACCAAAAAGCTCACATGCTTCTATGTGTCTAATGTCTAACATGTGACTTCCCAATCATAATTGCATACCTAGGAGTGCTCCTGAAGAAAAATTCAAACTCCAAAAGACAGTCTCGAATAAGTCGGGTCTGATTGCGCACTAAAAAGTATGACCCTAAAAAGCATACTTAGGCTTCGAATTAATTAATTTCCTTTTGAGGATCTTTAATAGACACATAATAATTAACTTCTGTAGAAGGGCTAAGTCCAATTCAAATTTTAAGTGTGAGGGTGGGTTGTTTCTACTTCCCGAATTAGAAGACCCAAATCTGACCTGTATTTACTGGTTAGATAACTTTTCTTGCGAAAGGCTTTTGAAGGCCTTCCCGAACTCAAAATCGTTCGAGGCCGGATTTGTTAGAAAATAGACTCTCTGAACTTATCAAAACTCATAAGATTCATAAAAAAATTCTTTTCCAATCATGATATATCATCTGAGAAACACGACCCAAAATTCTGCTCAAACAGAAATCATGATTTAACGCAAATTAACCCTAACCGATTACACCATCATGCTTCTAATTAAACCCTAATCAATCCTAATTAGATTAATTACATTAATTTACAGTATACTAAACCATAATTAAGAAAACCTAATTAAATTTTATGATAAAACTTAATTCCATCATGTTTAGATTACATAAAATAAATTTGATACCTAAAGAAAGTATTAAACTTAGAAAAAGAATGATTACAGTAATAACTGTGATAAAAAACAAACTTTTTTTTCTTTCTCTTATGGATTTCGGTCGATCCAAGTAGAGCAAGGGGGAGAAAAAAACTCTGTATTATTTCTAATCCTTGGTTTGCATATAATAGGCCTAATGGATAACCCTTCAACAAGTTTGAGCCCCACTTTGGATTTCCTTTTCCTTTTTTTTTAACTATTTCCCGGTTTTTATATACTATTTATCCATAAATAATTTTTTTCTTCTTATATTAATTTACTAAAAGAACTTGAAGTTTGATCAATATAAAAACCCATAAACTATCCTCCAAAACCTTCTTTCCAGCAAAACCTAACGTTTTACGCTTTCTAAATATAACTTTCATTTCCAAATTCACTTTCTACATATGGAAAGTTTACCAAAAACTCACATATTTTAACAAACTCCAATTCTTTACACAAATGGCAACGCTTTCACGATTACTCCTTCACCTAAACAACCACTTATTAACCTAAAATACATTTCTTGGGAGGGGGGGAAAATACTAATTCACATTCCATTAACACTATAAGTGATAAAAATAAAATTTCCTCCTCATATAACTCATTGCTCTTAACTAACCGCCTAAAAAACTAAACTTATCTTAAATTACAAACACATAATACGTAACGAATAAATACTTACACATTTAAGCACTAAAACCCGCTAAAATCTCAATAACCAAATTTCCTCTCACACAAAAAGTAACGAAATGAACTCAACAAAATTTCTAACAACAAATCCAATCCCTAATGAGACATCATGCTCAATGGATTGATTATGCCAATCTCACATATCCCACATCACAAAACACAGTATAAATACGTAAAACACATAAAATCACGAAAACCGTAAACGTTGCAACGAGAAAACTCATCAAAACCCTTAAGTTGTTGTAACAACGTCATTTACAACCCGGCCTCGCAACTCATCAAACAAGAACTGTCTTGAAACCAAGTTATAAGTTGTTACAAAGCTCAACGTTTTTGAAGAATTGGCTCGACTTCGAGTGTATTCATAAAATAAATTTAACCAAAACCACACAAACACATTTAAGGGCGTACTAAGGTCTACCAAGAACCTTACGTACCCATCTTTAACTAATACTTTCAACGATATCTTGCTTGCGACAAATGTAGATACTCAGCTCATAAGACAGAAATTCTCAACCGAACTATAGGCCCAATCCATCCAAGGATCTCAAATGGTTCTACCTAACTCGGTTCTAACTTGTCTTTCTTTCCAAACACACTACACCTCTCCAAAGTGAGACCTTCAACCACTCATAACCTACCAGCATTAATTCAAAAGTTTTCCAAACTAACTCTTTCAACAATTTGGCTGCCACCAGCCTTTCCTGTATTATCAATATCTCGTTGGTTGTTTCTTGTACCAAATTCGATCCACTCAACTCATTCTCTCTAGTTACGGCCCATAAAATGGTAACCTACATTCCTTTCCATGCATTGTTTCAAATGAAGCATATCCATACTCGAATGATAATCCCCACCTTAGGAAAAACTCATCTTACGAAAGTGAGTATTCCAATTACCTCTAAAATCTACCATACTTGTCCTAAGCATAGCTAGGAATGGGGTGACTTAGTCAGTCCATTGACTATACCCAATTCACATCGTATCCAATACTTACACTTGGTAACTTGACAACTATATCCTTAGTTATCCTTTCCCACTTCTACTCGGGTAACTCAGGTTGTAGCAACAATCCTGAAGACCCTTGATACTCAACCATCAATTAGTTAACCTTAAAACCACACAACATCGTATCCGCTCCAGGATGGATAGAATACTTTGTCGTATACGCCTCTTCAATAGCCAAGGTCCTTACATCTCTCCGAATGGAGGTCCAAACCTTGTCTAACCAATATAAACCACTCTCCATCTTTTCACACTCGTTGGTCCAAGCCACGCAACATATTATGTTGACGCGTTCTTTGCTTTGGACCTCTTATCTTATACCACCAACATCCTTTCTCGATCTTAGCTTGGATCGTCATACGTCAATCCAGAACTCATTCTTGGCTTCACTCTTTTTCCTACTCCACGATTCAACAACCACATTTTCCTTTCCCAGATGGTACTTGGCCTTGAAACCATACTCACTAAATAACTTCATCCATCGACTCTGCCTCATGTTCAATCCTTCCGATTGAAAGTGTGTTTAAAACGTTCATGATCCATGTAGATCACTCCCCACGTCTCGTTCACTTAATGCCTCTAGCATTATAGTGCAAAACCTATCACGTTAGTCATATAATCCTTTATAAGATCCTTCAGTTGTCGCGACGTACAAGCATTCACCTTCTCCCTTTTTCCAAACATGCTTCCAATCCTTACTTCGTGCGTCATATTATACTACGAAATCGTCTGCTCCTTCCGGTAATGCCAAGATCGGCTCATTACCCATTTTCCTTTCAACATCTAGATAGCTTCCGTTGTTGGAAAACTTTGTGTCTCTTCTCTTCCTTCAGTGTCTCCACGATCATCTTCGCGTGCGACTCGTACTCCTCCTTAGACTTTGGGTCGGTTTAAAATATCGTCCGAATATATACGTTAACTAGCTTGTCTATATACGGCCATGCACACCCGGCTCATTAACTTCATGAAAACTGCTAGTGCATTGGTTAACCCAAAAGGCATAGCCATAAACTTGAACGTGTCCATTACGCATCCTAAAAATAATCCTAGCTACGTGACATTACATACGAATTTTCTATCTCACTTTACTCGAGATAATCTATGCACATTTCAAACTACTCACCTTTCTTCCTACCAAGCAATACAGACGCTTCCCATAACTAAGAGGTACTAAATCAAAAGATTAAACAAAAACTCTCCAATTCTAACTTGGGATTTCGAATAATTCCATTCGCTTCGCTTTTTTTTACTTAAAAATATTAGTAGCACCACTCAGAAGATATGACCTTACATCAACTCTAGCACCACGTCATGAAGAAACACCAAACTTCACATGCACCAATTGGTATGGACTCAAAAATCACACAATCCCAAAAGAAGAAATAATCAAATGTAAACATTGACATAACGAACGAACCTCAGACCTAACAAACGCATCAACGATGCTAGAAACGCCCAATGAATAATACCACGTACCACGACCCATTAATTAAAAGATTAAGAACCCTTTTGTAACCAATAAACCGATTTTTACCCAAGGAAACATTTCTCATAACCCTTATACCAGTTATTTTAAAACAAAGAGAATCTCCTTAGTTAGTATTGCATTATTTTAAGTGTAAAAATAAATTTAAATAAAAGTTTTCATAAAACTTATTTTAATTAAGATTTTATAAAGAATCGAAAGATGGTTAAAACAATGTGTTGCATTTTTTATATAATTTATTTTTGAAGAAGTTTTAACACCTAAACGATATGATTTCGACTACAACAAAATTACTTTTGAAAAAGAATTTATGACTACGCAACTAAAGACATCTGATAGCAAAAAAATAGATACCAAAAATACCTTAAGGTTATACCAAAATGTTAATTTACTTGAAAATGAACACGAACAAGAAACTCTTGTAAACCCAAACAAAACATAAGGTCTCTTCCATACCAACAGTTTAGAGCCAAGTCAAAAAGTATCGTCACCTTTTTGACAAAGGAAAACAATCAAAACGCCGAACAGAGAACATAGAACGACAGTTCTATGATTACACCCTAGATTACCAACACGAGCATTGGATATCTCAACGAACAACGAGCTAACGAACCAACTTAAGAATCGCGACGACAATACCAACATGTATACTATGTATCCCAAATGATAGTATGAAAGGGAACTTACCATCTAACGAACCCAACCTAATATAATCGCCCAATTGGTTAAGAGAGGAATTCTCTAACCATACAACCATCCTCAACAGAATCTCACATCACATCTACACTACCAACTACACAACTATCCAGACTTACATCCATACATACATACAAGCAACAATGATCAATGCAGTCAAAGTCACAAGTCCACGTGTGTGTTGCCTTTATAATTATGTTCGCGACCATAATTATATATTGCTCCTTTTGCTCCACGTGTACTTACTCCAAGACACACATCTCAAGATAACACAACCACTCTACCACATAACACTTAATAATAATGCAAATATAACTCAGACATAATAATCCATCTAACGAACCATAAAATCCCAATCGACTAAACAAAACAGAAGTCACATCGCGACCCAAAATATAAAAGCAATCCTCGATTATAGCAACGCATCGAGGTAGGAAACAAAATAAACTTATGTTGGGCCTCGCTTGGGTTTGACTTTTCTCTTAAAAGTCACACCAACGTCGCGGGTCCATTGAGGTAACAATCTCCAACGAGATTCTAAGGGTAGGGGGGAGACATGACTAAAAGAATAACTCAAATGGGTGTATACTATTAGATCCCCATAATGAAAAGTTATATTTCATATTATATAGTAGTAGTTCAAAAAATGAGAGAAATTTCAAGCTTATAGATAGCGGGAACATACAGTATATACGTACACAAACACTTACGCCCTAAATGCATCTACTTCCAGGACTCCTAGGTTATAGTCTAGGTTCAACCACCTAATTCTCTATAACCTGGCTCTGATACCAATCTGTCACACCCCGCCAAGGCGGAAACGCGAGGCATAACATGAAAGATATTAACATAGCACATGGTATCTTTATAGAGGAATACTAAATAGTGTAATAAATGTAAAGACACAACGTGTCATGATAACATCCAACAAAAAAATCAACGGACCAATTATAATGATAAAAAAAAAAATGGATTACATCCATACAAGTCTTATAATAATCAAAACAGTCTAGAAATCAATTCTACCTATTGCTCATTATAATCGGATAGCAAAATCATAGATCTTCAACTTGCATCTTATGGTCTCACTAGCAACTCTCCTAACATCAATTTCGATCACCTGAGTTACCTGAAAACGATGCTAAAACACGTCAACACTAGGTTGGTGAGATGCCATAGGTTTTAGACACCAACCTCAAAACATTTCAAAACAATTCCAACATTACTGTGATAAAGATAAACAGTTGCATGGCATATCATGAACTATCACATACTACAAATCAATCAGCTCAATTCAACACAATTCAAATCAATATAGCTCAAACAAAATAGCTCAACTCAAAAATAGCTCTGCTCAAATCAATGGGAAGGAACGATCCCACGATCCAAGCCAACCCGGCTCCACTTGTCAATTCAATTCAACACATAGCAAGTAATAGCCACACAACACATGCATTTTTAAGCTCAACCATTAAATATCACAGTAATAAAACATCACATACTCAAGCATCGTTTCCACCCCAATGAAAAATCTTAGAAAAGATAGGGCTATGACACTCACCTGTTTGCGCAGCTACAAGCAATTCAAACTCCTTCCTTAACAACTATACACAATAAAAGCTCATGTTACCATCGGTAAGCTAAACTGCTTATCCAATATAACACCCTATTGTGGGACTAATATCATCTATACTATATGTAAAGACTCTCTACCATCATTTTATACCTTCATTATATCTTTTATTTACTCTTTACTTTTATTTTAAACACTTACAACTTTCTGCTCTAATGCAGAATTTTACACCGACTTGTGCGACCTAAACGCACCACTTAAACACCTAAATAATTCTAACCAAAAATCATACATGTTCCTACATGTGTCTACTGCCTAACATGTGATTCCCAATCATCAATTGCATGTGTAACCTTCTCAAATAAAATCAAACTTTGAAACTGTCCTAATTCGGGTCTGATTGCACACTAAAATGTATGACCCTAAAAAGCATACTTAAGCTTCGAATTGATTAAATTACTTTGGTGGATATTTAATATACTCATAGGACTTAACTACTGTAGAAGGGCTAAGTCCCATTCAAATTTTAAGTTGGGGTTTTACTCCCCGAAATTAGACCCAAATCTGGCCCGTACCTACTGGTCAGACAACTTTTTTTGTAAAAGACTTTTGAAGGCCTTTCCGAACTCAAAATCATTCGATGGCCGAGGTTTTAGAAACTTGACTCTCTGAACTTATTTCAAAACTCATAAGATATAAAAAAAAACTCATTTCCAATCATGAGATATAAGATGATCAAGTCGACCAAAAAATTCTGCTATATTAAAACTCTGATTTAAAGTGATTTAACCCTAACCAATTACACAATTATGCATATAATTAATCCTAATCACCCCCAATTAACTTAATTATATTAATTACAGAAACATGAACCCTAATTGATTAATCCTAATTAATTTTCTAATCCATCATAATTAGGTTAACATAATCTAAGAATTATAATTAGAATTAAGCATAAAATTAAAGAAAACTTACTTGAATAATCCCTAAATTTTTCTTCTCCTTGGCTCCTCAAAAATTCGGTCGATCAAAAGGGTGGGGAAGTGAGGGATTTGGGTTTATATTTATAGGGAAGAAAACTAATTAGATAATCCCTAATTTAGAGTCCTAGTTTAATTAGGATTTTATTTTCTTTTTATTTTCCCTTTTTTTATATAAAATCCGGATTTACTATTCATGGGTAAAAAAAATATTTTTTTTCTTTTTTTTTTATTTAATTAATTATCTTTATACTTAAGTTTTATAAAAACCTGAACTAATTTTGTTAAACCATTTTGCTTGAAAATTACTTTCTAAAAATAACTTTTCATTTCAAATTTCACTTTCTAAAAATAGAAAGTTTACCAGAAACTCTCATATTTTAACAAACTTATTTCTCTTAACTTAACCTTTAAAACCTAAACTTATCTTAAATTACTAACACAAAAATACGTATACGTATAAATACTTACACATTTAAGACAAAACATTAAATTCACGATAATTATTTCCTTGTCACTTAAAAGTGAACGAAAGGAAATCATAATTTTTCACCATTATTCCAATCTTATTGAGATGATCACACTCAATAAATGGATTACCAATACCTCATAAACACATAATAGCACACATAACACATAAAATCACATAAACCGTACATTGCAACAGACATATAAGTCAACACTAAAGGTTTGACTAACCTGCTCAAGTCACGGTTGTTACACTTTCAACACCCAATTGAAGGTCTTCCACACGCCTTTGGATGACAACACTTCTTGTGAACATTCTTAAGGAGACATTAAATGCAAGACGTTCTTCAACGTTGAGATTTGTCAACTTTCCTTGCACGAGAAGAAGCAGCATGTCTTCAATGTCTTGGATCCGAAGTATGTGGAAATCACCTTCTTTGAACTTGTATAGAATGTCGTCATCCCTACGTGCAGTGATCCAGTCAAGATGCTTGTAGTTTTGCCATTCGACTATTTCCACCTTTGTGACAGCAATAATTCTTCTTTTTGAGTAGATGTCACGAGCTGATTCCCTTGTGGCCGCAAATGCATAGAATTGTCTTCGCTTCTTGCCCCAATGTGAGATTCCCCAGAGAGCGAATTTGTCGTAGTTGACTATCACTTGACTCCATATTGAGTTGGGCACTAAGTCTTCTATCCATTTAATATGCCCGTAATCTGCAGCCTTGGTCTTCGTAACTGAAGTAGAGTACTTGCGGCTTGACTCGCCACCACGTAGGTACTCAAGGTCATTATTGATGAAGTGATGAAACGGTATGACATGACGACCTTGAGAATATGGAACCAACGGTAGTATGTAGTTAACTTTGGTTTTGTCAAGCTTTTAATGTCTATTTTAATCTAAGAGACTTGATTATTTTAACCTTAGTAAATAAAATCTGATCTTGAGTGTGTTATGTCAAAAATTGGTTATGATTCTAACGCATTAGCACTCGTTTGGATCACAATATAATCTTATTGGTTTGACTCACAAAAGTATGCTTAAGATATGATTCCATTCATTTTTCACTCGATCGGTTCATGGTAAAGTTTACTCGTTCGGTCCATGAGTTGGATTACTTGATCGGTCCACAAACAAGTTTACTCGTTCGGTCCAATTTCATATTCACTCGTTCAGTCATAGCAAAATTTTCTTGTTCGGCCCACTCCTTTTTACACTTCGTTCGGTCCACACTCATATTCACTCATTCGGTTGTCCATACCACTTAACACTCAATCAGTTCACACTTAAAATTTACTCGTTCGGCTCATACTAATATAGACTCGTACGGTCTTTACTATATATTCATTCGGCCCATTTTACTCGTTCGGTTCATGGGAAACTTGAACTGGTTCGGTTCATGTTAAAATTTGGTTTGATCGATTTCAACTTTTAACCAATTTTCAAGCAAGGTTTTTCCATATGATATTATCAACACAAGCTCATTTAAACATATAAAACAGTTAGGTTCACATTGATTGAGAATATGACATTATACGAGCAACATGAAACTATCGAACCAAGAAATGTAACTAGACTAATATGTTATGATATCAATAGAGCTCAAACATGATTCTAGCTGAAACAACTAAGCATGTTATTGCAATCCCACTCAAAACCCATAACTTTAATACATTAATTATCATAAACCCATATTTTTTGAGCACTAGATCAAACAAAAGAAACATTTAAATCACAACAATCAACAAAACTGTTTTAACATGATGTTCTACACTCCATCTTGATCAAAACCCCTCATTCAATTTGGGATTTTACTAAGCTTTGATTTGATGAACCCTAATTTTGATTTTAGGGTTTATCGAGATCAAACTCTCATTAAAATGCAATTCGAATGAGATGTGTGTTCATTGGAGTGTGAGAAACAATGTAACAATAATACCTTAAGTTTGAGTAATTCTTGATGAGAAGGATTGAAGTGTGCGGTTGAGTGTGTGTGCGTGTGTGTGTTTTGAGTGTGTGTGTGTGTGTGTGTGATGAACAGTGGCAGGGATGGGGGGTGGTTTGGGCTTGATATAAAACAATTTTATTTTTAACACTTTTGGCCCCTCATGTTTACATAACTTATTATATTTTGCTAATTAAGTTTTATAAGATATATTCAAGTTAAACACATAGCACATATGGTCCTTGGTGTTTTAAACTCTCATACCTATAGACATAATTTAGCATAAGGCACAAGCAAGCTAAACTTAATTAACTTACAAACCAAGAGATATTCCGTTATTGTTTAAACCTTTTTCCCTTTAAAAGCTCATGTTATCATGACGAGATGATTTGACATTCTCCCCCCTCAAACAATGACCCGTTTTCTATTTAAAGAGTTGTAGTCGTTGTTTGAGAAGACAAATGTATGATGAAAAATGTTTTCAGATGATTTTATATGTGACAAAACAACAAACACCATGATAAATAAGATTTCTCTTATTTATACTCATAAATGCACTAAAACGTACACTTATGGAAATATAGGAAGCACGGGTTGTGATGCAAAGTAATCACAAACCTTTGCATGGTCATAGTGGTGACCATGCACCGAGAATAATTCCGTTTTAGGAAACAATGTCCTTTTAGACGACATGTTTTCCTCAATGTGAAAAGCGGGTTACTATCTGAAATAATAGCAAGCCATATGGCATGTTTTGAAAACATTAGAAACTTCTGCTCGAACTTCATTTACAGGCTCGTATCATTGTTAAATGACATTTCTAATACCGTAAATGTTATCGATTTTAGAAGACATGCCATTTTAAAACTTCTTTTTGTATTTTTCTCTTTTTTTAATTTTGTATTTTGTTTTTGAAAACTTTATATAAAAAGAAAATATTTTTAGTTTTTCTAAGTTATATTATATACATATGATATAAAGGATATTTCGAATAGTACCACCACTATTCGTCAACGTCATCTGCCAACTTTTTTAGAGTCTCCGGCGTAAAACTTCGCATACCCAGCTTGTTGATTAGAAATTCAATTCTTTCTCGGCCAAGAGCTTTAGTGAAGATGTCCGCCAATTGATACTCCGTATTGACAAAGTAAAAGAAAAAAAAAAAAAATAAAAAAAAAAAAAAAAAAAAAAAATAAACAATAAAAAAAAAAAAAAAAAAAATAAAATAAAAAATGTTCGATCACACCATTTTCAACATGCTCCTTGATGAAGTGAAATCTGATGTCTATATGCTTTGATCTGGAAATGTTGAACGTTGTTGCAACATAAGGCAATAACGCTTTTGTTATCACAGTACATTGGAATTTTATTAAATCCAAAGCCATAGTCGTAAGTTGAGTTCTCATCAAAGGAACTTGAGACAACATCCGGACAAAGAAATTTTTATTCAGATTCCGTACTGGATATCGCAACGCCTTTCTGCCTTTTTAGACGACCAGCTCTCATACTTTTATCTACAATAGTTGGTATACTACCAGATGTGCTACGGTGTGTATCTTGACAACCAGCATGATCCGCATCTGCAAATGCTGTTAGTGCAATGGAAGAATCCTTCGAATACCAAAGTCCCCGATGTACAGTTCCTTTTAGATACCGAAAGATCCTTTTTCCGCATTTAATGCTTTTCGATAGGCCGAGCTGATACCGGGCACACATGCATATAGCAAATTGTAGGTCAGGTCTACTGGCTGTAAGATAAAGGAGGGTGCCAATCATACCACGATAGTGTGACGGATCTACAGCTTTCCCTTCTTTATCCTCATCCAGTTTGGATTTCTCCTCAGGGGTGTAATCCACTGGGTCACAAGATTCAAAAGCCTCTATTTCTTTAGTGATCATGGAGACATATTTAGATTGGTTTTATGAAGATGCCTTGGGACTTTGAGAATTATGTAGTCTAAGAAAAATGAGATTTTACCACATCTCGTCATCTTGAATTTTTGACACATGATTTTAGTGAATAGACAATGGTTCTAGGAGTTGGATGCAGCAAAAGAATGTCATCGACATATATTAGACAGTAGTGTTCCTTGCCTTCTCTACGATGAACATAGTAGGATCCACTAAGCCTTTTGAGAAGTCATTGGATATCAAGACTGAAGACAACGTATCATAACACGCGGTGGAGTTGTTTCAGCTATAATGAGATTTTTAAGCTTGTATATGTAGTTAGGTTTGTCTGATCCACATATCCGTCTGGTTGTCTAAACATAAACCTCTTCCGCAATAATTTACCATTCAGAAACGCAGTCTTCACATCCATTTGATAGACGGCCATGTTCATATGAGCAGCAAACGCTAGAAAAATTCGTATAGCCTCTAATCTTGTACCCAGAGCGAAGGACTCTTCAAAATCGATTCCCTCTTCTTGACGATAACCACGAGCGACCAACCGAGCCTTATTTTTCAGAATACCTCCTAACTCATCAAGCTTAACCTTATAGATCCACTTAAGAGTGATGACCAATGCTTTATCAGGAGGAGGAACAAGTTCCCAAACTTCAAGACGTTCAAATTCATGAAGTTCCTCTTGCATAGCTTCAATCCAACATGCTTAAGTTAATGCGTCTTTATAGTTCTTAGGTTCGACTGATGTGAGAAAGGCATCATAGTAGCAGAATAAGGCTTGTTCATGGAGTTGTAGTCGTGTGGAAACTGGTCTGTCGAGATTACCGATTATATTCTCAAGTGGATGATCCTTAGTCCATTTGCTATTGTGTTCAGAAACTTGGTGATCGGGAGGCACAATTGTATGAATAACATCCAATGATGAGGATTGATCAGAAGCAACTTCTGGAATTGGAATACCAAAGTACGGATCATTACCCATATGTGCGACTTCAATATCATGATTATCTTCTTCAACATTATGAGAAATGATAGGAGTTTGAGTTTCTTGTGTTGTATGAGAGTTACTTGGTGATGGTGCATCTTGATCAACTGTAGTTGAGGAAGGTGAGCCAGTTAATACAGCATGTTCAGGTGCAACTACTTCAGGAATAGGAGCAATGACTTCTGGTGCTTGTAAATCAACATAAGGTGGGGGATTAAGTGACTCATCAAACATTGGTTGAAATAACAAATCCCAGTCAGATCTCGAAGGTGGTACAAATGGTGTTGAAGGAGGAGGGTTTGGCACGAGTCCTGAACTGATTGTTACAGGAGTCATATCATGAAGTGCGGGTCCTGAACTGCTGTGTTAGAGAGCCATCGCGGGTCAAGTCATCAAAAGTCAAATGAATGGTTTTCAATTTTATTGTTGGTACGTCTGTTGTAAATCCGGAATGCTTTCTTCGTGGGTGCATAGCCAATGAAAATACCAATGTCAGCCTTCGGTTGTAACTTGCCCAAATTCTCGCAATCATTCGTTGGGTAGTAGAGTGCACCAAACACATGAAGATACGATAGATCGGGAGGTTTGTCGTGTAAAAGCTCGTATGGTGTTTTACCGTGACGACGACGTATCATGGAACGATTTTGGGTATAACAGGCTGTGGCAACCGCTTCGGCCCATAGAAATAAAGGAGCTTTTGCATAAATTATACTTAGTTGCGGGCTGCTTCAAATTAGCTGTACGATTTCGTCTTTAAACAACACCGTTTTGTATGAAGAGCAAGCAAACTGATGTTTCATGAGAGGATGCCACCTTCTCTAAATTCAAGCCAATGTCTGATTAACAAACTCAGTTCCATTATCTGTTCTGATGCGACGGACGGTTTCCTTAAGCCGTACTTGGATCATCTTCAAAAAATTGATAATAAAAACTGGAGCTTCATCTTTTGATCGCAAACATTTTACCCATGTAAATCGAGAGTAGTCGTCGACAATAACGAGGATGTACTTCTTTCCATTGACACTCGCGACACGTATTGGCCCACATAGATCCATATGCAACAGATAGAGTTTTTCTTGATTGGTGTCCCTCGGATTTAGGTTTGTAGGGATTCTTTGAACCTTTTGCCTAATGGCATGCGACCTAAGTGATCCTTTTTCAAACTTGAGCTTAGGGAGACCTCGCAAGTCATGTCTTGCCAAGATGATTAATGATAGCACCAAAGTTCAAGTGAGATAGACGACGATGCCATAACCAAGACTTGGTTTTAGACGCCTTTGACAATAGACAAATGGGAGAGGATGCCATCATATTCCCAAGTGAGAGTGTATAAAGATTATCCCCTCGAGATCCCGTCAATAAATCAACACCTTCTAGATTGCGAATAAAGCATGTGTGTTGACGAAAAGCCACTTCAAGATTGGAATCACAGAATTGTCCCACAGAAAATAGATTATGCCCAAGTCCTTCAACGTAATAAACCCTTGAAATAGTAACATTCCCAATCTGATAGTCTCCATAACCCATTATCTTTGCAACTTGATCATTTCCGAATTTGACTGTACCCAAGAATTTACTGATGAAATTGGTGAGCTGAGAGCGATCTCCGGTCATGTGCTTCGAGCAACCGGAGTCCAAATACCAGAGGACGATTTGGACAACCTGCATTCATTAAGAGAAGTAGATGGAATATTGGTTTTTGTGGATCCCCAGGATTTACTGGGTTCCTGTTTGTTAGCAGACATTGGTTTTAAAACCTTCGTTTTGCTAACGGACTCAGTATTCTTATTCTTCCTAGGTTTCCTTGAGTATACCAATTTAACCACAGGTTTGGGTGATTCAGAGTCTAGAACAATTGGTTTCCTAGAAGGCACTTCATTAGTAGTGGTAATCCTAGTTAAAGGGCACGCATTTCCTACAATAGTGAAGGTCCGACCGGTAGGTCTCCAAATATATCCTATCTGAGTGAACACTTTTCCTGTTGGTTTCCAAATATCTTTCTTAGATTTTCTCGTCTGAGATTTAGCACGAAATTTCACATCATTCATAGAATTAGAAACACACAAATTATCAGAAGACATGCAATCATCACTGTTAACACGAACATTATCAGAATTAACTTGTTTCTTGGAATTCTGCACAGATGCAGATCCATTAACTTTAACAGTACCATTCCTTTTATTCAAACTAGATTTAACATTCTTAAGGTGAGCTTCTACTTTATTCTTTGAATTACTACTTGGTGTTTGATGAATCCTATCATTCCTGGTATTGCCGCTAGCACTAGTAGAAAGTCTTACTCCTGTAGAATGCAACACACGCTTGTTAGAAACTAAGTTTGAGGTCGAGTCTATTTTTATGTTTTCTGTGGATGTGAGTGATTCGGCAAACCTAACTTTCTTGTCCTTTTTCCTCAGTGTGACCGCAACTAATTGAGGATCAAAATTGATGATGCTAGGGTAAGTCCTACTTATGTGTGAAAGCAAATCCTGAATGACTTTGGTATACCTAAAGGCAGACTCTAAAAGTGAATCTTGAGGATAATTCGCTTTTACATGTTCGACTATATCCCTAAGGACCAAAGCTTCTTCCTGAGTGTGCTTAATATAAGAGGAGTGAGCAGTCCTTTTATTCAACAATTTGGGCGTGATTGGTTCCATATTATCCTTAGACACTTTTGGATCAACAGAGTGGGTCTCAGTAGCCTCCTTATCTAACGCTTTTCCTTTAAGTTTCCTTAACTCGTTTTTTAGGGCTGCTATGACCAAACCTTGTTCCCGAAGTTTTGCATTTAAATCAGAAATTTCCCCAGACTTTATATTGACTTGTTTGATTAACGCATCACATTGTTCTTTTGATTGAACATGTTTTGGTTTAATCGAGTCCTAAAGTTGCTTATAAGTCTGGTTTCAAAAGCCATGCTCAGTCAACAAGTTTTGTCACCTAAGTCCATTCAATTTAAGAGTCTCAATTTCATCCAGACCATTTTGACTTTACTAACATCCACATTCCTTTAAGACTTAATCGCACTTACAAACTGTGACAAGACTGTGTCTTTCGCTTGAGACTAAGCTCTCAATTCACTTAATTCAAACAACTGAGTAAAACTTGGAGCATTTTGATTTAAAACACTGTTTTCTTGTTGAAAATTTTCTTGATTAAGTTGAGAATCAGCTTCTAAAGTGATGCAATGTTTTTCAAGAGTCGTAAAACTCTTACAAAGTTTATCGTAAGTTTCTTTATCAACAAAATCCTTTTTGTTGAGAAGCTCAGTCTTGAGTTCGAGACACTTTTGACATTCATTCACAGTTTCACAACCATCATTCACAAACACATTCACAACAGTTTTTACAATATCATTATCGATGGCATGTGCCAAAAGTCGTTCATTTTCACTCAAAACTTGATTCATTTTAACTTCGAAAGTTCTGGACTCCAAGCGATGTTGTTCGACAGCCTGTTCTATTTGATAAAAGACTTTTTGGACATCGGCAAGTTCTTCAACCAAGTATTGATTGAAGTTATTGAAGATATTTTTTAATTCTTTTATAAACGGAATGATTTCATCTCGAAAACAAGCCTTTGTATGTTCAAACCCCCACGTGCCCTCAGTGATAGCTGTGGCAGTGGTTCTTTCTTTGACAACCAGATCAAAGCCAGTAAGATAGCGTTTGAGCTCTTTCAAGCTAGTATACACCATACTTACTTTTGGAAGTTCTTTTGGAACCTCAACTTTGATGGTTGTGGAAGAATGAGATGGGTCTAAAGCTGGGACCGAAGTCGCTTTCCAATAGGCATGTTCACTATATAAATCAGATTGTCGAACAAATCGTTTGTTGTAATCGTTATTAAGAATAGCATAATTAATGGGTTTAGTGTTCACTTTATGTTTTACAACCAATGGATCTTGTTCTTTCAAAAGCATTTTTGAACGACTCTCTTCACAAAGCATTAATGTTTCATCAGAATCAGGAATCACAATAGTATCCATTTTAAGAATGACATTCCCGTCATACAGTTTTGGCTTTGACTCCCGAACTTTCTTCAGATAGAAAGGTTTTTCAAAACCGATAGCTTGTTTCGTGGAATGATCATAACAAATTTTAGATTTAGTCATCATATGAACAGTTTGCGCAGATTGACCTCTTTTGAAAATGATATTATCAAGTTGCTTAATTTTCTTTTCTAAAGCAATTTCTCTATCAATATTTCTGTTTTCTTCCATTTTAAATCTTTTTTTGAGATCAAAACTGTTTTCATTAAAGAATCCTTTTCTTGCACTTGTTCAAAAAGAGTTTGCTTAAGACGTACAATCTCGGCATACTGTTCATTTGATCATGAAAAACTGTTTTCAACATTTTGCATTTCTTTCAAATCATTAACCTTCTTCTTTATATCTGTTAAGCACGGTAAGTCAAACTTTATTGGCACTTTTAATATTCCAGATTAACATTGGTAGTGCATCACTTGTATTTAATTGTTCAAAACATAGGAAATATCAGGACATCTTGTGAGCATAAGAGTAGAATTTCTGGACCAATCCAGATAGCAAACACTGGTTATTTCAGTTTCTGTCTGATTCACATCATTAGACTGATCAGAATCGACCATTATCGCACACTTTGATTGAATTAAAATCAAATGTCATATTAACTACTTGTGTACCTCAGGATGCATTTGAAGCCATCCTGGAAAGATTCGCCATGCGAGCAATCTTGGCTGAGTTGAGTTCATCACAATCAGAGTCATAAGCATCCAGATCATCGGCTTGATAAGCGGCATTGTGGGTAATGACAGTCTAAGAGGTTTGAGTGTCAGGAAGTCCTGGATCTGCCAAAAATGCTATTTCTTCCTCTGTTAAAACTTGACCACTTGCTTAAGCTTGAACCAGCAACACTTTATCATTGAACCATGTTTCATCCCTTTTTCTCTTGGGCATAGTACACTGCTTGGCAATATGACCCTCCTCTTTGCAATTGTAACAATGAACAGTCGTTGTTTCCCCGTGTTGCTTCCACTTGCTCTAGGTGTTTATTTTTCTTGTTGTTCCAGAAGCAATAAGTAAGTTTGGTCTCCCCTGACAGGTTGGCATATTAACTTTTCATCATATATGGTAGCTTGTTGACGAGGTTTGACGAAGTCCATAGCTAATTGTTGGTAAGTAGATACCGGGATGTGAAAACAGCAGTTAAGAATGACATCATGTGATTGATCGCATCAATTGGATCATCCCCTTTCTGGAACACTGGAATAATTAGACCGGAGTCTGGTTTGGAAAATTTAGATTGTTGATGTTGGTAAGTTGTGGGAGCATATTCTAATTGTGGGATGGATGATTGTAGAGAATAAACATTGTGGTGAACTGAAGATTGGTACTCATTTGATGGATAAGTGATTGAAAGAGGTGTTGATTGACTGGTTGTAAATTGTTGAGTCTAATAAGGTGTTACAAACTATGAAGACGGATATGGTGAAACATGATGTTGAAGTTGAGAGTTCGGGAGAGTGTGTAGATGAGATTGATAAGTTAACGGAGGTAATTGGTGAGATGCAACTAAATCAAGAGGATCGGAGTTACGTTCATGCATCAAACGAACTTCATTTACATGTCTTTTGTGTTGTTGCAAGTAAACATGAAGTTGATCAACATTGGTAGTATGCAAGTCTTTGACCAATTCAACATCAGTAACAAATTTGTTCCATTCATCAGGAAGAGTGTTTAAAAACTTGGTGTTAACTTGAAATTGCTCCAATGGCATCTGGTAGATGTTCATATCATTGAGTAGTAGAGTGAACCTCAAGTAGTACTCGTGTAACGACTCTCCTTTCTTGTAAGTGAACTTATCGAATTCATCATACAGCTTGCACTCTCGTTCTTGTTTCGTTAACAACATTCCTTGCATTAGCAGTTTAATCTTCTCTTAAAGATCTTTTCCAACACGATGTTGACTCACAAAAGTATAGATTTCAGTTGGAAGGCCTTGGAGAATGATGTTTATTGCTTTGATGTCACAATCAGCCCCTTTTATTTTTTCAAATGCTTTAGGCGTGAAGTCAGTTCAACTATTACCTTAAGCCTTGTTTACTCCATCCTTATGATTGAAGGCCAAACAATTAGGTTTTGGTCCTTTTACAACAAAGGCAAGATCATTCTCCATGTGGTCTATTCATCATATAAAGTTCCATTATGCTTTTCCATGAATCATACAAGTGTTTTTCAAGCATCAGTGGTTTGTTGTCTCCTCCAGAAAGAAGTGACTTATCGGCAAGAGTCGTCATTGTGGTATCAAAAAGATTACAAATTGATCGATCGGTGGTAGAAAGAAATTGTGTTTGGTTATGTGATTGTTGAGTCTTGAAATGAAACTACACGGGATTTTTATAATTCTGTGACAAAAACCGGGGAAAACAAGTGTTTTTGTTTCCCTGGATTTTCCAAGTCAAGAATACACCATATAATTTTAGAAATGAGTTGTAAGTTTTAATTGGAAAATGACAGTTCGAATCTTACTCGTTCGTTCTCAAAAAATCTAGTTCGTTCCTTTAGTTTCGGTCCTCTAGATCGGTCCACTATTTATCTAGTTCGGTTCCTAGTTCGGTTCGTCTCGATCGGTTTTTTAACAAAGAACAAAACTGTTCGGTTCTCCTCCCTTTCGGTCACTAGTCGGTTCCAATAGACAACAACTGAGTTTCGGTTCCAACCTTGTAGTAAATCTCGTTCGTTACAAACTATAGCACTATTTTAATTCCAACTAGCCCCACAGGAGACTAGTTCTGTCCTCTTGACGCTTTACTCGTTCGTGACCTGTCGGTTATACTCGTTTGGTTCCAACAACTACGAAACTCAAATTTTTAAAACTCAAAAAACACATTTTTGAATGGTTTTTAGTAAAAATTCTTGTACAACTAGTGTTACTAACCCTATAGGAACAATAAAAATGAAAACTTTAAGGTTTTTAATCCAAAAAAATTTGACTCACTATTTTGCTCTTTGTAAAGGTTTTTGAAGACAAATCAAACACAAAAACTAAAACACCACTCATGGCTTCTTGATACCAATTTAGAAACATGTAATCTTATGATCCAAAAAAAAAAAAAAAAAATGAAAAAAAAAAAAAATAAACACAAACCAAGAACAAGAGTGAGATGTGTGGGTTGGATGATTTTAGAGAGAGAGAATGGATGGAATGGATGAATTGTATTATGTGTGAATTATGGAAAATGAAACAACCAACCCCTCTCCAAGGCTAGGAGAGGGTTTATATACTTCCTATAGGCCGGCCCATGGGCTATGATGGGCTTCCCATGGGTCTTGGGCCGGACTAGATTACTAATCTAATCATTACAATAACTACGAGCTAAGACTATTACAACTTGGAAGTGACAGACACTTTTTTGTGTTCCACAAGACTCATGAGGATTTTACCACAAAAATAATGAAAGAAATGATTCAAATGATCAAAACAATAACAAAGCTTCAATCTTCAACTTGATCTTCACCCAAAATAATTTTTTATTACCATTTTCTTTACCCAATAGACTTTATAATAACCCTTATAATCTCAGCCCCAACTTGTGTATAACCTTCTTGAATACTCCTTTAAATCACCTCCAAAATATAGTAACCATACTAGGAAGTCATCTTAACTAGTGTTCATCTTTGATTGAACTTTAAAATTTATGAAATGGGTGTTTGTGGTGTTATATGTGGCGTATAAGGTGATAAGGGAGAGAGCAATCTCAGATTTTTGGTTGAAATATGCTAGTGTGTGAGTTAGATGGTCAAAATTGAGCTAATATCTGTAATAGACTTGAATTGCCAAGTGTTTATAGTTTACACTTGATCAAGGCTTGCCAAAGTGACATCCCCCCTCTCCCCTTTGGATTTTGTCACCCTTTGCATGGTGAGATTAGTAGGATAAGTAGTTTACTACTTATCCCACTAATTGTTAAGGCGCGTATTTTCAAAGTCCGATATTTAAAAATGTACGATTTGTAGTCGTTTTTTGTAAAAAGTAAAATTAGTACGAGACACGAAAAATAAAAACGAATGTAATAAAATTATTTCTATGGCAATTTGAAAATATAAGCGACGATGCTTAACGTAGAATTCTCCGGTTCTTTGTAAACATCGCGTAAATTACAAATGTAAGCCCTAATTCTCCGTTATTATAGTCTGAGCTTTCATATCTCAACATAAAAATGGTCGTATCTTATTCGTTATAGCTCCGTTTTTAGCGATTCTTTCGAACATGTTCTCGTAATTGAAAGTTTTATCATATTATTGATGTTTACAAAGTATAAGTTTCTGCCATGAATAGTAACTTTTTATAAAATTTGTTTTATAAAGTATTTAGCGTCGTAAACTCGTAACTAGTGTATCTTCTTCGTTATTAATCCGTTTTCCGAGTTTCTTATCATTTTGGAATCCTCATGAGATGTACTATCTTTATAAAACATAATATGGCTGCTTCCAAAATCGAACCAAAACAGAAAGTTTGAGGTTTTGTGATTTAGACACGTTTTAAGCTTGATTTTTGTACCATTAAGCTTCAACACCTTATTACAACTACTTCACAACATTTCTATCTTATGTTTTACATATATAAAGTCCATTAGATCATGCTTTACTCAAGTGGGTTCAAGATAACAAGTTTAACTACCATTTTCACTTGTAACTCATAAGTTAACATTAGAAACCCTAATTTGTACATATACATGTTTATACTTAAACAACATGTTAAAATACTTATACATCTCTTTTAACATGATATTACCATTCATATGACATGTAAATAAGTCCATATAACATTAATCATAAGTAAATATCCATTTTACATATTCAAAAGTACCCTAAATGGTGATTTAGCTAAATATAACATATGAACACATAAAATCTTAGTTATGAAATGATTAAGCTTTTAAATAACCTTGAGTGGATGAGTAGAGAAAAGAATAACAATCACACCCTTGTGATTAACAACCTTGGCTTGAAAATATAAGGTGAAAACCCTAATTTCAACCAAAAACCCTAATCTTGCAATATCTTGTTAAAACCCTTTCAAAGCTTAACCAACCCTTCAATTCTTCTTAGAATACCTTAAGTATGATGTATAAACACTAATATGGTGAAAGAAAATCAAGTTATGGATTTGGTTTGGAGGGTGTTTGATGAAGCGTAGATAAGTTAACGTGCTTCCGGGAAGGCCTAAACGTATTTTATCGCGAAACGTAAACACTTAACGTAACCAATAAAAATAAAATGTGCAATGATAATAATTATCCTCTAAATAATCATATAACACTTGCTTGATGTAAATATTTAATTGTTTAATGCCCGTTTACATTGTATGATCATTTTTAGTTTACGCGATTTAGCTTAACGATTACGATTTAAAAGCAAACGCGTAAAACCCTAAAAATAAATTGTGAATTACATAACGTCGTATAATGACCTAAAATATGAGGTGTTATATATGTTGCAATGTCAGCTTTCATATTCGGCCACCAGTATAACTTCCTCAAATCATGGTACATTTTATCCGATCCAGGATGAATGGAATATTTTGATTTATGGGATCCAACATGATTAGACCTCTCAATCCTCCAAATTATGGTAACCATACTCTTCCCTTTAGACATTTCGTACCATTGGATCTAACTTTAAATGGCTCCCCTTCGCCACAAAATCCTTCGGCACCAATATTTTCCTCCTTGCACGCTTCAATTTGTGCATTTCGAATTTGCTCAGTTA
The DNA here is from genome assembly GCA_026074375.1 of Tanacetum coccineum. Classification (NCBI taxonomy): domain Eukaryota; kingdom Viridiplantae; phylum Streptophyta; class Magnoliopsida; order Asterales; family Asteraceae; genus Tanacetum; species Tanacetum coccineum. The sequence goes on from BQNB010002219.1 coordinate 100,047, forward strand.
AATTATTATGTACCGTCACCACTAAAACACTCACTAAAATCGGTTCCTTATCCTTTCTGCTCAACGCATCAGCGACAACATTCGTCTTTCCCGGGTGATAACGAATGACACAATCGTAATCACTCAGAAGTTAAATATGTTGTGTGTATGCTTGTATAAGTGGTAGAAAAATTTGTATGGTTTTCGGGTGGGATGGGCTTTTTGAGCACGTGGGTTTTTAAAGCACCAAAAGGGAGAGGATCTTTGTGTTTTTCTTAAGTGTATAAGAGTGTGTATTCTTACCACTTAGCTATGCATGTGTAGTATATATATTAAGGTTGTCAAAGATGACCAAAGACTAGTCAAGGGGAGGGGGGGAAGGTTGGTCTTGGGAACAAGATGAGTAAAATAAGGAGTCTTAGTCAAAGTAACATAAAACTAGTCCACAGCCTTATGAGTTGTGTTTATTTGTTCCCTAAAGTGAATCATCCCACGAATTTAAGGAGTGAGGGCGGGAGAGGGGGAAAAAGAATACTAGTTGGTTCTTGTTATTTTATGTAAGTAACTTGTATTTACTTGTAGTTAAAATGTGTAGTTTAGTATATAAATGTATAACTTGTAATGTATAGGTTTTAGTTAGTTTATTTAATGAACCATATGACTAACAATGTTTACTTGGATAAAGTTTAATAAAACTTTAGGTATTGGGTATAAATATAGGTATTTGTTGAAGCGTAGAAAAGTTTTGGTGGTTCCGTTAATACCTAAACGTATTTTATTACGAAACGTAAACGTTAACCAATAAAAATAAAATATAAAAAAAGTTTATTATTATTTTTGTAAAAATAATATATTGCTTGCTTGACGAAAGCTTTAATTCGTTTGGTGTCCGTTTACGTTAATTATTGATTTTTAGCTTACGCGATTTAACTCTAACTCATTAAAATTAAAAGCGATATACAGGTCGAAAAAAAATAAAATAGTGAATTGTCCATCAAAATCATTGACATGGCATTTGTGTCATTTTAAAGACTTTTTAAACCATTTATTTTATAATTTGGTTTTTCACTTTCTAATCACATGCAAACACTGAGCATTAGCAATGCTTCATGTCTTTAAAGTTTTGATGCATTTAATGCATAACATATAAAAGAATGAAGGTTTTTAGCAATGACTTATGTTAATTAAGTCTTTATAAAAAGCTTTTTAAAAAACTTTGATTACAATGCAAAAAAACTTGTTAAAAGGACTTTTTTAAATAGTAAAAAGTTTTTGTTAGTTTTTGCATGCTCAAAGTCATGTTTTCTTTTACATATTGCTACATTTGATTTTTACTATTACTAGTAACTTCTTTTTATACGTTTTGTTATTTTTGGTTTAATCTCAAGATAATCAAAGTTGGTTTAATCTTTCTTTCTTTACTGAACCATAACTTTTCCACTATCCATCATCACTATATTCATCACCATTACCAATCCAAATTCTAAGCAAAAACTTTGAACAACGGGAAGAAGATCCCAAATCTTGAAAAAGACTTTACAAAATACGAGAATCATATAAAAAACAACCACATAGATATGCAATAATAAAAAACACACTACACACACCACGAATGAACTTAAACTCGGAATCTGAACTGATCAACAAATACACACAGCAGATCGAAGATTCAAAAATTGAGAGGTGAAATAAACTGAGAGAAAGGTGTGGTGGTTGATGAATGGCCAGACGGTTGTTCGATGAGGCTGGGTTTGGACGGTAGTGGTGGGTGATGGGCTGGAGGTTTGGGGGACCATCGGCCGGTTTGCCAGTGGATTAAGGAATACGGCGGCATCTTAGCAGATCCGAAAATGTCCATTTTTTCATCTTTTGACCACAACATAGTAAAAAAAGGAGTTTTTAGACTTGTGCGATGGTAGGTGGATGTTTTTAGCCAGTGGAATACGGAATACTTTACTCATTTTTTTGACAAGTGTCTCAATCAAGGTTTTCAAGATCGGGATCCTACCCAGGATCGTTTTCGTCTTTTCAAGATTGAGATTGTAAAGTCAGATCGGGATCGTAAGATCCCACTATAATTTCATTGTCTTAATAGTCTTTGTAATATTATACAATCTACAAATTATTATATATTATAAACACAAACTTTTATAAATGTTTCATAAAAATGTTGTCCTAAACTATGATTATGAAATGTTTAAGAAGATTAACATGTTGTTTTTTAAATTCTACGAAACACAACCCATAAATTTGCAGTTCTTTAGTTTCTGGTTTGAGAAAAGTAAGATCGGATCGGAGTAGATCTTAAGATCATATGGTCAAGATCGGGATCCTATAAGATCTTAAGCATAAAAAGATCCTATGTAGGATCCGGATCGTTTTTGCTTTGCAGTATCGTAAAATTGTAAGATCATAAGATCAGGATCGGGATCTTAACAACCATGGTCTCGATGGTAGGTGGATGTTTTTTTTTCGACTAAAGTGACATTTTGTGCGATATATTTTTTCTCGACCGATGTGTTGTTTTATAAGTCAGCTTTGTCTTTTTTTAAAAGGCTCATGTTATTTGTACCCTCCTAAAACGTCATTTGTACCCTTCTTATTTTTTCCTGTTTTTTTTATCTTTTTTATTTTTTTTAATTTTTTATAATTTTGTTTATATTATAAAACTGTGAAACTGAAAGTGCGGAATAAAAATTATAAAGTTTAACAAGTCAAAAGCATGAAACTGTCAAAAAATACGAAACAAAACCTGATATAAAACTGCGTTATACTGTAAAATAGATACAAAAGAAATATTTTGTACCTTTTCGGTACTTTTAGGTGGGGCAGGGGGTAGCAATAGTAGCACCCTTTTAAAAAGTGTGACCATCGTGATGGATGTTTTTTCCTCCACCGAAACAAGCTTTGCTCGACCCGTAACTCTTGATATTTTTTGTGTGGCCAAGTTTCGTCTTAAAAACAAAAGAGGGTCAAATTATTATTTAATGGGGGTATGGATAATTAAACCTTAAAAACAATTATGAAATGAAGAAAAATGATAAATACAGCCCTTAGAACTATTTTCGCGACATGTATAAATTGTTTGTAGTACTCACTTAACTATCATCAGTACATGTTAAACAATAATCTTAGGATGGAAAGATGTGAATGAAACTCATCCATTCCCATGGCCCATCAACAATATAATCACCAATCGAAGGAAATAAATAATTAGGTGGTGTGTGTACATGTTATCACAATGTATTCGAATCTTGGTTTTGTGGTTGCAAATTTATGGATATATAGGATAGTTAAACGTGCTGTATTATAAATGATAAGAAAATGATTGACTAAACCTTTGAGTGAGACATTTTGTTTGACTTCATTCAATTGCGTAACAGGTTGTATAGTTGTATATCATCATAATTTGGATTTCGAAAATAATACTTCATAATATTGTGATGTTTTAAAATTCTATATTAATCTTTGTCTAACTACACTTTACGAGTGGCAGGTTTTCTAGTCTTCATCTTTCGTCCAAGCTCAAGTTGATTTTGGAAGGTGTTTTCTACATTACTTGGTGGACTACATGGAATTATCGTAACAAATCCATTTTTGGCCCTAATATTCCTTCAAAAGCTCGGTTGTTTGATGATATTGTGGCTCTCTCTTTTACGTGGTGTAGGGCTAGAAGTAAATTAAACTTTAGTTGGGTAGATTGGTTAAAGAATCCATCTCTTATTTCTTTGTAATGCTCTTTTTCTAGCTTCTTGCTAGCGCTTTAATGAAATCCGTTGTTCAAAAAAAAAACTACACTTTACGAGTATATTTTCGTCTTAGATTTTTCTTTTCTAAATAAAGCAAGAAAATTGCAGTTTGGCAAGTTGTTTTATGCATATTGCATAGGCATGTTTCAGTTCCGTTCAACAGTTTTCTTTGATTTATAACACGATAAAAACACTTCCAATTGTGCAAATGAGTGTTACTTCAAACTTTATTAATTCATACAGATAAGAAATGCATTAGTATATTTTGTAATATATTGTCACTTTACAAGAGGCTACTAACTATCTAGCACCATTACATTTTGGCAACCACTTTACTCAAACATGCTATATCTATATATCTTACTATATACTCCCTCCGTCCCAAATTTATTTTCCCCTATTGACTTTTTAAGTTTTTTTTTTCAACTTTGACTTTAAATATTTTTGTTTGTGTTATATAATACTTGATGAAAATTATAACAATGAAAATACAATCAAAAACCAATCAATTCATATATTTTGCATCAAGTATAACATAACACAAACCAATATATTTAAGGTCAAAGTTCGAAGAAAAAGACCGAAAAAATCAATAGGGGACAATAATTTTGGGACGGAGGGAGTAATATAATAAGGTTTTGTACAACCTTTTTAAGCTTGCAATATTAAAATCGTAATTAATAAGATACCTTAATTAGCTAATTGTACAATGGTTTTATGCACAAAAGTTGTACACGATTTGATAACTTTTTGTACAACAATTTTAAGCTTCTGGCATTAAAATCGCAATTAATAATATACCTTAATTAGCAATATGTACAATAGTTTTATGCATAAAAGTTGTACACGATTTGATGACTTTTGTACAACATTTTTAAGCTTCTTGCATTAAAATCAGAATTAATAAGATACCTTAATTAGCAATATGTACAATAGTTTTAAGCTTATTAGTTGTACACGACACATATACATTTGTGCAAACTTTTTAAGTTCTTCACATAAGCTTATCTATACTCTCTTACTCTTTAATAAAATAAAGTTTTGAACAAGTATTCTAAGCGCGAAAATTAAATGTCGCCATTAATATTATTCCTAAAATAACTCATATGACAAGTCCTAATTGCATCATAACCATTTAAAAATAAATAAAAGAAATTGTTTAAAAAAAGGGTTTTGCTAACATGTACATGTTTAACTCTTTATATATGGAAGTTTTAATGTTATTAATATCAATTTTCTATGTAATCAAGGTAATTTATGAGTTTAATTAATGTTCATTAAAAGTATTTTTTGATTTAAAAAGAAAGTTTATCTTCATTAAATGCATTTTAAGGTGGCACATATTAGTAAAACCCTAAAAAATATTATACTGTAATTCTTCAAACATTTAGTGTGTGTAATTTGTCTTATAGGATGATTATGTATTTAAGGTATGATTTTACATAAGCCATTAATTCTTTGGTCATTGATGAAGAAATTGAAAGCACCAAATTTTTAAAAGACTCTTCTACATGATTCATTTAATGACATTAAATACGTATTAAGTTACATAAGCCATTAATTTTGGAAAGTTAACAAAGTCAATTGATAAAATTTGAATGAGTTTGAAGGAGTCTCCCTAGTAAAAGAAGCTTTGATATTATGTCATTAATAGTCAATCATTATTAGCTGTAAATGTTCTCTGAGAAAAGCTTTTCAAACGTTTCAACTCATTCTTCTCCAACACGCTCCTATATTTTTGTTAAGTAATACCGTTTCAATGAAATTTAATGTCATAAAATCCTTCCAAAAATTGTCAAGACTTCTTCTATACACTTGTTGATTCAAAACTCGGGTATAAATCATCCATTAACCTTCCATAAACCCTACTGATTCAAAACGCAACAATTTTTAGTTTTATATTAAATTTAGCCAAGCATGTTATTGTAATTAATACACTAATATTCAGATATTGTTATGGAATTACTTTTTAATTCTATATTTGCTTATAATTTTTGTGATTTCTTGTAGGTTACACTTGAAATAGTTTTATTATCACAAAGTTTAGTTTAATTTCAATGGTAATTCTCTCATCTCTCTAATCATTGTTCTTAATTTCAAAATTTTATGTTACGGCTTCTTTGTTGTTATAATTTTGTATGATTACAATCGAAATTTGTTTAATAATTTTGGTATTAGTTAGTTTTCAAATATGGTTGATGTGAATTTTGATACTTTTGATTTTTGTTTCACTTTTATCTGAAGGCCGCATAGAAGATGTTCGATGGTATGCTTTAAAAAATGAAAATGTGAAAGTTAATCATCTGAGCATTGATTTAGTAATTTAATCATTTGAGCATTGTTTTGGTATTTAAATCATTTACCAATTCACTGATTTTTCAAAATAATGTATGAAGATTGGTACACATTCTTTCTTATGTACATATATAAATGCCATGTAGGTAGTATATTCTATTTACTGCTGCTCGGTCAATGAAACAGGTGATCAAGGTTACAACACCTTCTCTTTGATAATTTACCAACTTCACTATGAAGCTGAGACTCTCAAGTTGGTTGCGAATTTTTTAGACTTCTCTCTTTGATCTTCATCTTGTTGTGATTTATTGTTGTATTGTTAGTTGTACATCAAGTGTAGTTGTGTTATTATCGATTCTCGTATGTGATAAATTCCGTGATCATCTTTGTAACCTATAAAAGTGTACCATCGTTGTGAAGGCTTCTCCGCCAAGTGAAAGGAGCTCGGTGACTAGTGTTTAACAAACTCTCGAGTAGGTGACTCGGGGAGTGGAGTAGGGCAAGGAAGGTGTCCTTGTAGCTGAACCACTATAAATACTTGTGTCCCGGTGAAATCTTTCTACACTCTATTTTCTCTTTACTTTTACATCTCTTACTTCTTAATTATCAAACATCAATATCTAGATCACTTCACTAAAAAGTTTCAAACAAAGTGTTTTACAAGTTTTAAAAGGCCAAAAAATTTAGAAAACTATTCAACCTCCCCCCCTTATAGTTTTCCACAATTAGTATCAGAGCTAGGTTACCAAAGTTTTAAAATAAATTGTATTTTAAATCTTTAAACGATTATGGATTCGGAAAACTACAAAGAAGGTCAATCTATGCAACGACCACCTCTCTTCGAGGCAAATTGTTTTATATATTGGAAAAACCGTTTTGAAACTTACGTGAAGTCTAAGGATATTGATCTTTGGTATATCATAGCTAATGGTAACTACAAACCTACCATCAAAGACAAAGATGGCAAGGATGTTGTTACACCATATGAAAAACTTGATGAAAATCAAAAGAAAATGCTTTCCAAAAATGATGAAGCTAAAATGGTTCTATACAATGCTTTACCTAAAAAAAATATGAAAGAATTTTCATGTGTGACACAACTCAAAATATTTGGGATTCTTTAATAACTACTCATCAAGGTAACAAACAAGTTAAAGATAATAAAATATATCTTTTTGTTCAAAAATATGAGGAGTTTACAATTACCGACGATGAAACCATTGATTGTGCTTTTTCTAGATTTGATACCATTATTACTTCTCTTAAAGCACGTGATGAATCTTTTTCAAGTCGTAACCATGTTAGAAAATTCTTGAGGGCTCTCCCATCGAAATAGAGACCAAAGGTAACAGCGATAGAAGAATCCAAAGACTTGTCAAAGCTATCTCTAGACGAACTTGTTGGCAACCTCAAAGTCTATTTAATAGTTCTTTAGAAGGACTTGGAGATTGCAAAGAACAAGAAAGAAAAATATAAGTCTCTCGCACTTAAAGCAAGACAAGTCTTGAGTGATGATGATACATCTTCCTCAGATAGCAATGATGAGGAATATGCAATGGCCGTAAGGGATTTCAAGAAATTTTTTAGAAGAAGAGGCAAGTTTGTCTGACAACCCTATGACGACAAAAGGAACTTCCAAAAAATCAAGGAAGATAAAAAGGAAGATCGAAGATACTTCAAGTGTGGTGATCCAAATCACTTCATTAGTGATTGCCCCAAAAACTCTTCCGGTGATCAAAAGGGATTCGTTGTTGGAAGTTGGAGCGATAGTGGAGATGACTCAAAGAAAGAAGAGATTTGTCTCTTGGCTCACTCAAACGAGGTACTATCCGATAATCTTTACTATAGTAGTTCATCTTTAGATAACGAATCTAGGCAAAATGAGTATGACAAACTTGGTCAAATTAGTCTTAGAATTATTAACAAAAACAAACATCTAAAGGCTAAAAATGAATCACTCAAAAAGACCATTAACGAACTTAAAACCAAGATAGACATATTAGAAAAAGGTAAAGAAACTAGTAGCAATTATGATGCTAGTAATGAACTTAGATTAGAAGTTAACTCTCTAAAACAAAAACTAGCTAGTTTCAAGAATAGTAGTTCGTCTTTACAAAAAATGGTCGAAATACAAAAACCGTCAAAAGACAAGTGTGGATTAGGATACACATAGACTATAGCTTCCCCTAGAAACACTAAAATCAAAAATCTAGGAGGTCATCTTAAAAATCTCTCTATAGAACCAGCTGGCTGGTGCCATTCATCAACAACACCGGCTTGTTCAATCGAACAGCACCGGGTATCTGATGACAGTGCAGAAAAAGAAAAAGACTTGGAAACCAACGTAGTTAAACAAAATGACTCCGTACTAATTATGAAAAAGTCTATTTTAGGCGCACCAAAAGGTAACAAACTACCACCAATTCTAAAACTCGGTCAAGGACATGGAAAAAGTAAAATGCAAACACCCCCTAAAACGACCCATAAGAGACCTAGTAGCCTATACCCCAAAAGCAATTATCGCCAAGTAGGTTGGAACTATGGAACATAACATGAACAACAATTTCAACCTCCTATGTATAATCAATGGAGTCCTTTTCCTCTGTTTCCATACATGGGACAACCAAACGGTATGCATAACACTAACGGACCCATGAGATATTGGGGACCAAATGCTTGAGTTGTTTTATGTATCTAGGTACGTCAAAAGGTGAAACTTGACCCGGATGAATGGATCCAAGATAGCGGTTGTACTAGACATATGACGGGAAACAAAGATCTCTTCTCATCCTATAAAACCTTTGATGGAGGTAACGTGTTGTTTGGTAGTAACACTAAAAGCAAGATCATCGGCAAAGGTACAATTTCTCATAACTCTCTCACCATCAATGATGTTAGTCACGTAAAAAATCTCAGTTTTAATCTTCTTAGCATAGGTCAAATTTGCGATAAAAAGTGTAAGGTACTTTTTAGTGAAACCGGTAGCTGATGTTGGTCGTTGTTACACGTTTATCAAATAAACCCTCAAATGTATAATATATATTTATAAAACATATACGTATACGTAAGCTAAGTATCTTACAAAATTATTCTTAGGAAAGAATAATAAGTAATCAACACGGGTATCGTTTTCCTCGGTGAGAGGTGAACGGAAATCTACGTTCAAGTTGTAAATCGAGCTTGATTGTCATTCAAGTTTTTGGTTTTGGTTTTAAACTATTTTTATACTAAAAATTAAACTAATATTAATTCTAAGATTAAAACTACAAGATTATACTAAAATTGATCTAAAAGATACAAATGACAAATATGCTTGCTAAGTGACATGAAATGTTCCTTAAGTGCGGGCTTAGGTTTAACGAATTAAAATCCTTAGAAAACAAGTTTCAAGAAATTAAATGACAAGTAAAGTAAAATGCTTTTTAAAATAAATGACAAGTATTTAAATTGCATTAAAAGTAAATGACGGTATGTAAATTGGAAAATTCTAATGACTATTAATTTTTTAAACCTTTTTAAAACCGCACTTAAATTCCAAATCACTAATCACTTAGCAAACACAAGTTATTTACTCACTACTCATAACGAAATTCAATTTAACAAACATAGCATTTAACGACAAAAATAAATCTACACTAAGCATAGCAAAAAACAAATACGCAAATATATTATGGAACTATAAAATAAAACTAATCTAAGTATTGAAAAGAGAATAGAACCCGAACTGAAGAGCCGCAAATGAAATCACCCCGATTTATTTAGCTAAAACAAATAATCAAATTCGGTCTAGCTAAATAAACCCTTAAGCTCCGCGCCTCGTGAGTTGACCGGTTCCAAAAGCATCACAAAAACATACAAACTGTTATGTGACAAACAAATTATAAGACAATTCCTAGTTTCACTAAATCTAATTGCACTAAAGAATAGGCCCAACAGTGTAACACAAACTAAAACGCAGGCCATACAAATACTACAACTAGTGGACCAATATTCTACAAACCAAACTCAACTAATTATCCAATCGTGGCCCAGATGCAAGTCGAAATTCCACTAACCTGACACAAGCTCAATATTGAAACTATCATAGGCCCACTCGTGTGAAATGAAACAAAAGCCTAAATCTGAAAACACTACCACAAAATAAGATGAACTTATTTGTCAACTACACGATAAGCTACTAAAGAACATAACTGAATAATCTAAAGAAAATTAAGCGACAATAAGCTGAAACTGACTCGAATGATGTCTAAACCCAAATAAGCATTTCGTAATGCACTACAAATTTGGAACTTAAACTAAGAAACATTTTCTAAGTTTACTCGACAAGAATAAAAAGATATCTAAAAATCAATAATAAGCCAAAAAAAATGAAATAAGCACTTTATGATAACTTTAAAATCGAGATTTAAACTAGAGTAAACTGCAAAAATCATCCCTGTGGTTTGTAGTTTGCGGTACTAATCATCCCTAGCTGATACTATTAGCACTAATCATCCTTGAGTGGTGAAACGTTCGGCAAAAATCATCCCTAAAGGGATGATTTTTGCAAAACTTTTTGTTAAACTTTTTATCCCAATACAGGAAGATTAAATCATGCTGGACATTGCCACTCAGGGATGAATAGTGCCATAGAACGGCTAGGGCTTATAGTACCGACTAAACTAAAAACCACAGGATGATATTTTGCAGTTTTACTCTTATCTAACTATCGCACACACTATCCACTAATCGATAAGCTCTAAGACATCAAATAAGAAAACGAATTCTAAAGTTAAATAAGCACTACAAGCAATATCAAATGAAACTAGAAAGATTTTAAAAAATAGTTTGAAAACAAACTTAAGAAGATAAGCCAAAAAGCTTGGATCAAAAAAGTATCAAACAACTGAATGATTTTTAGAAACAAGATAAGCAACAATCCTGATTAAGGGGGGGAATGTGTAACTGAAAAGCTAAAACTATAAGACGAATAAGCACTTAGAAGCTTATCCGCAATCTTATCAATCAAATAAGCTTAAACCGATTCGCTCTCGCAAACCATATAAGCTCAAATCAAAATGAATAAGCTATAAAAGAGCTAATTCATATCAGAAAACAAGCTAAGAAAAAGAGACCTCTAAACAGCTTATTTGACAATAAGCTAAGTAGAAAAAGAGGGAAAAAAATGAGACAATAAGCTAACAACTTCAAACCACCTTTATTATCAATAAGCCACAAATCTTTGATACAATAAGCTGAAATAAGCTGATGAATCAGCAGTTACAATAAGCACTATATTAAGCTAAAACTTTAAATGGCTAAACTAAACTAAAAACTAATAAGCTAAACTAAAAACTAAAATTTTCTACATACTGAAAAATGAAGGGAGCGTGTTCCCTTTATAGCCAAGTGGGAGGGGTACTTGTGTAAATTTCCCCAATGATTGTGAAATGTTTGAGCCAATCATTGGGTACCTTTTCCCTTCACACGGATTGCAGAAATATTAAGAATGATCCAACCGGTAACGAGGTGCCATGTGTCCATTTATAAAGCCTCATTCTAACGCAAGAAATATAGGCTGTTGGAACACTTTTGATATTGTAAGAATGAATTGAATTGAAGGAATATGTCATAGCCGCGCGTCCTATTGTTATTTACTCTCACAAGGTTAGTGCTCGGTCATGTGACTGGGTGGTATTTATTTACACCGCACATGCGGTGACATCATGCATGCGTCACCACCTCAATCTTTTATAATTAAATTTTGATTTATCCTTTATAATGGGCTTTTGCAATAGTGAGTTGGCCCGGCCTATTAAATGGGTAACATGCTGGCCCAATAAGATCCGAGGGCACCTTTGGACTCGTTTTCTCGCGCTTTTTCTACTGGTATGCTCGGGGACTTTCCACGACCCTGTCTTGACTTTGAGAAATAATAACTTGATCAAATCGAGCCTGATAATTCTTGTTTTTGCTTCGTTTTTAATTCTTTTATCTACAAGACATAAAAATATCAAACAAACATATTTGCAATATAATTAAGCATATTTTAGCATTTTTGGTCCGTTTTATAGCGTTTTACGGGGTATAAATGATGTATGTTTTAGCAAATATTAAATTCCCCCACACTAAGCCATTGTAGGTCCCACACGCAATGTAAATAAAACAAACTCGGAAATAAATAATTTTATCTCATTTTAACTTATAACCCCTCACAATCAAATAAGAACAGAAAATGTCTATTAAAATGTTCAAAAATCATTTAATTCGCAAGCACCCCTGTTTTACCCATTTTTTTTATTTTTTATTATTATTTTTTTTAATCTTATGATTTTCATAATTTCCAACTTACAACCTATTCATGTGTGACATAATGTAATGCTTTCATTATTCATTGATAACTTTTAGGATCACGGAACAAAAAGCACAAAAAGTGTCCAAAATGAATAAATTCATCGTCCCCGACTTTCACTTCTCCAAGCCAAGCTTAAAAACAAGATCATTGTAAAATTCAAGTTATGATGCTAACACTACTCATAAAAACTAATTGTGTACTTACTTTTCCTCCTTTATTCCTAATTTCCTCTAAGGATTTTATTATTATTATTGGTGACAAATAAATTATGCCTTTATTAATATAAAGTAAACCCGATTTAGACCACAATTAGTTTGAAATCCTTTCCTAAAGAGACGATATGGTGAGAATAAGGTCCACATTAAGGTTCTAATTTCGCATGATTTAGGGGTTATCCTTTTTATTTCATCCGAAACAACTCAACTACGAGTCCAGAGACGGAGGCTTTATTTAGATAACCCCGGAGTCGAAATTTGGCTTTATTATTATTATTATTGCAACATTATTAAACCTCGGTCCTTTAGAAGGCTGCAACATCGGTTGTGAGCCGGCAAGATGCAGCAAACATATTTCGACCTCGGTAATTTCCTCGACCTTTTAGAAGGCTGCAACATCGGTTGTGAGCCGGCAAGATGCAGCAAACTTTTATCAGTCTCAGATTATTATTACTATGTGCCTTATTTAGAAGACTGCATTTAAATACCAAAGACTACCTTACAAAATTCGACCCTAAATCAACCGAAGGTGTTTTCTTAGAATTCCCCAAATTGTAATTATGTAGTTCTAAATAAAGAAACCATGAAAGTCGAAGAATCTCTCAATGTCAAGTTTGATGAAACTCCTCATCCTAGTTTACCTCCTTTAATAGATGATGACTTACTAGAAGTCGACATCATAGAAAACCAAAGTAAAGACTTAGAAGTCAAAGAAAATGAACCATTAAATAAATAAATCTCAAACATCAAAGAATCTAAAGATCATCCCTTAGAAACCGTCATAGGAAACCTTAATTAAAGAACTCTAAGATCTCAAGTTCAAAAATAACTTTCAGTACTAGAAAGAAAATGATTTCCATGACACATTTCGCCTCATGAGCAAGAATAGAAACCATGAATCCTTCTCAGTACTTCCTTTAGTTTTTCTTGGGATATGGTTCAAAAATCTTTGATTTGCGTTCTTTAAAATGAGTGTGTTAGGAGCTTAGATGTTTCTTGAGTAGTAATCCAATTCATTATTCAAATTATGACTTGGATAACAAATTCGATCATCTTGACAATTTTGAGTTTGAGCAAGAAATAGGACGTACTATTTGCTTGGAGCTCGAAAAATATCAAGTTGCCTCTCAAGATATTTCTTCTACTCCACATGTTTTACAAGCATAAAACATGAAAATATCTATATCATTTTCCAAGATGAAAAGAATATGACCTTGACATCCATCTCACACATGCAATGTTAGGGTCGTGTTAAATCTACTTGCTCAAATGAACCTATTCCAACTTACGCATCTTTAGAAATCTAAAAACCAAACGCTTAAAACATTTCTCTTAAATACTTCCTCATTTATGTCAATTCACTTTCTTACCTCTTACTACATTGTTTAATACAAATAAAAACATTTTTGTATAACTTGTCTCGTAAACGTATACAAAGAAACACATGGTCAATATGTCGTTTCAAACACGTTCATTTTAGCTACATTAAAAGGAGGCTTACGGTTTTTCTCTCAAAATAAAACAAAATTTTCTCTGTTTTCGAGTCGAGAAAAACTGCACCTCCAACATATCAAAACTTTACTAAAAAAACCTACTACAAAAACCCTGTCTGCCTGTCGGCCGGTGCCATTCAAATTTCAAGCCGGTGCCCTCTTTAGAATAGCACCAACAGAACCGGCAGACATGTTCTCAGCTATTAATATACGAATTTTTCAAATTTAAATTCAAGTTTTCCCTCCTTGTCACATCACTTAGGCTCTAAGAATAGAAGTTGACCTTTTTCATAATCTAATCATTAGATTTTAACTAAGTTAGTAAGCAAAACATTTAAGTCCACCTCAAATCTTCTTCTATAAATAGTGCACCATTTTTTGCTCTTCTCCTTTCTTTACAATGCCTAAAGAGAACAAAACTAATCTAAAACGAACCGCAAGAATTAGTGTTAGGCCATGTTGCTTTGTCAATCTAAGAACCTCTTCTCCTCCCTATCAACCATTCTCTTCACCATCGGACTACACATCGGGAGCCCCACCAACTTCTCCAATAACCACTCCACCACTATCTCCAATCAATACAACAATAAACTCTAATGAAAAGTGCTTGCTTACTCCTAAGACAACTCCTCCTCCATTGACTTCGTCATCACCCGCTCCTACTCAACCATCGAAGCTCACCTCACCGGTAACTATTAACCTTGATCCCATTGAAATCTTGTTCTTTACTCCACCATCTTTTCCATCTTTACTTGATGTGCTTGGTGATCTTCCACCATCAACAACGAATCCATCACCTCCTAGACCATCCTTTGCAACCATTGAACGTTTGGCAAATGTGCCACCTCCTATTCCTCCCATGAACACTTCTTTTCCTTCACCAACTCCGGAGTTAGAACCAACACCTCCTCCTCTCCCTCCACAATGCTTACCTCCTCCACCATCTCAACTCCCACCTCTTCCGCCATTGGGACCTAACAACCCTTTTCCTTTGCTCACCCATGAGATGTTTTGTGAACATTGCCAAAGAACTCAAGTCTTGGTCGACAACCTCCAAGGAGAAATGAGATTCATTCTCAACCACATTCTCGACCGCCTAAATGTCATAACTCACAACATCTAATAAAAGAGACTTAAGTAGTAGAATAAAACTAAGTAGATTCATTAGGAATCCTCATTAAGAATCTCTTGCTCATCCTAAGTTATTGTATTATCCTTTATGTTATTGTTGTACCTGAATAAAAAGCATTTGTGCTTGGACATTTGTTATCTTCTTCAAAAATTATGTGTAAAATTCGTGATCATTGACTTTTCTTTAGTCAGCCGGTGCCATTCGATAACAAACCGGTGCCATTGATAAATCAGCACCGGCTAGCCGGTACTACAGTACGCCATTTCTATTTCTTGGACCTCTAACTTTTCTTTGCAGGAACTAACAAAGCAAGGGGGAGCCTATCTCATTGCTTCTAACATATTTGTTTTGTAGTTACCATAGCATTCATCAAGGGGGAGCTTTCCATCTTGACAATATCTCTACATTTCTCATACATTTACATTCCATTTTTGTTTCGACAAAAAGGGGGAGAAAGTAACCAAGTTTAAATACAAATCTAATCATCCCTTTGGCCTAATATGTTTTGTCATCAACAAAAAGGGGGAGATTGTTAATACAAATAAACCGGTTTTAAACAAAACGTTTCTACAATCAACTTAGGCTAAGGTTTTATTAATGACAAAACATAACAAACCATTTTTCTCAAACCTCTTATTTTCTCAAAACATGATTTCTTTACTATCTCCCAACTTTGTATAAAAGCACATGCAACTTGAAAAAGTGCACAAATCTTTTTAAACCCTAACTTTACACAAAATCATCTTACACTTATTAATTTAATTACTTCATTTAGTATATAATCAAATGCAGCAAATCCAAGGAAAATCTTATAAGATTACACAAGATATCTCAAGATTTTGCAAATCAAAATCCGGATTTAGTTACTGTATGCCGGTGCTCTTTGTTTTGCAAGCCGGTGCCCTCTGTCAACAGCACCGGAAGAACCGGCCTACAGTAAAACTTTTGGCTATAAATACCAAGCCATTTCTCATGTTTTCATACACCTTTCTCATCTAATCTTCTCTCTAATCAACTGATCTCTCTATCTCTCTAGCATCTCTTTCTAAATCTTGTGTAGGTAATTCACTTCAAGAAAGGAATTGCCAAATACGCGAAAGTTTCAAGCACGCCTCAAAAGTGTCTTGATCTTGATTCTTCTTACTTCATTCAAGAGATCATCTTGCTGTGATTTATTGTTGTATTGTTAGTTGTACATCAAGTGTAGTTGTGTTATTATCGATTCTCGTGTGTGAGAAATTCGGTGATCATCTTTGTAACCTATAGAAGTGTACCATCGTTGTGAAGGCTTCTCCGCCAAGTGAAAGGAGCTCGGTGACTAGTGTTTAACAAACTCTCGAGTAGGTGACTCGGGGAGTGGAGTAGGGCAAGGAAGGTGTCCTTGTAGCCGAAACACTATAAATACTTGTGTCCCGGTGAAATCTTTCTACACTCTATCTTCTCTTTACTTTTACATTTATTACTTCTTAATTATCAAACATCAATATCTAGATCACTTCACAAAAAAGTTACAAACAAAGTATTTTACAAGTTTTAAAAGGCCAAAAATTTAGAAAACTATTCAACCCCACCTTCTGGTTTTCCACAGGTTTGGAACTGGAATCGTCCTATTATAGTATCGCTAAATGAAGCCGCTTTAGCCTTGTTAGTTTCCGAATTGGGGCAAGTTATTTTTTCGGATAGGCTGGATTCGTGGAGATGGAATCTGGAGGATGATGCTATTTTTACAGTTCATGTGACTAGAAATCACATAGACGCTTGTATGTTGCCGTCAATTTGCCCTTGCACGTCTTGGTTGAAAGTGTTACCTCGAAAGGTAAATGTGTTTATTTGGCGCTTTATCTTGGATAAACTCCTTACCTGTTTAAACTTATCGTTGAGGGGCATCGAGATTCCTTCCATTGAATGTCCAATATGTAACAGTAGCATTGAGTTTGTTGATCACATTTTCTTTGATTGTGAGGTGGCTTCAAATATTTGGCGTTTGGTTCGTGTGTGGACCGATATTGACATGCCTTCATTTTCCTTTTGGTTTGATTGGTCCCATTGGTTTGATGATTGGAGAGCCTTAAATAGTGATAAAGACCGGGTTCACGTCATCATTGTGGACTTGTTTTGGTGTTTATGGAGTTTTCGCAATATAGTCACTTTTTCTTCTAATTCTTTGAGAAAATGTGATTTTTTTATTCTATTCGTTTATTTTTTTTGTGGCTTAAAAGTATAGGTCGTAAAGTTAATTGTTGGAAATCTTAGCTCATGAAGCCTTTGTAATTCCCCTTCTAGCTGCTTGCTAGAGTGGTTGTTTTTAATTTATCATTGTTAAAAAAAAGTATGGGTAATACCATGGGAAAATAATTTTCTCACGGACTAAATACTTATTTTTGTTCATGGGTAAGTTTTTAGGTAAATTTATACTAATCTTTCTACACATGTCTTATTTTGTGAGGTTTCGTTGATGAATTCCCATTATTGTTCCATGCCTTTTATTTGTACGTGTGAGTGATCAGGTGCATCTTCATAGTGATTTTATATTTCATTAATCTTATGCTATTAATCATTTTACTTTATTTTATCTTTGTTTCGGCATAATTTCTTTCATATTAGTTTTAGGTTGATTCCTATGCATTTGGATGATTTGAACACCTTGGGCTCATTTGAATGCAGTTTGGAAAAAAAGACAAATGTTAATGTTTGTGACCACTAATGTGACCACGTTACATAAGATGCCTATAGAGTGATGTTCCAAACAAGTTTGTAACCGAAAAATGCTACAAGATGATTTGAGATGACAACATCAGCTAGAGGTGACAACGTCAACTCTATCACTTGACATCACCAGCTATGAATCTAGGGAACTTTTGTTTGCATTCTCTTATTTGGTCTACGTACTAGAAACGAGAACATTCAGTATTATGCAAAATTATACACGAAAGATCTTTTTTAGCTCTCTCTTTAGCCCCATGTCTCTTATCACTAGGATGTCTTCCTCCACTAGCAGGAAGCGGTGTTGACTTGTGGAATTGTTAAGTGAGTAGATTACTTAATTTACAATTGACAGTTTAACTAGTAGTTGGGCCAAAGCACTAGGCTGTCATTTGTAGTTGACGATAAGGCTTAACCATATAAATTGAAATCAATCTTAGAACAATCAGAATAATCATCAATTAAGGGCGTGACGTAGTCAATTGTCAATTAAGAGTAGTTCACTCGATCTATGTAAATATGTCCCATTATTGTTCACACGACTTTATTTTAGCAATATGTCACATAAATGAGTTAAGCTGGAAATAAGTGGCATAGTGATTGTTAAAATTGGAAATTTTTATTTTGTTATTTTTGAGTATCTCTACTTCGTATGATGTATTTGGATCTTCTATCTTTAGAAGTTTAAAAAAATTAAGTTAACACATATTAGTAGTTATTAAAAAACAAAAAATACACTAAATGCACATTAGATTATGACACTGAATTGAATGTTGCAATAATAAAATTTAACTAATATAATGAATTTAATATGTTTTTAGTTAAAATTAATAACTATCTAAATTTGTACATAATAATGTGACATATTAATTCTCCCACAATCTCACAACAAAAACACATATAATCTTTATAAACGAGTACTACTAAATGTACCAAAATATAACCAAATCTTGAAAATTGTGTTCTCATTTTACTCGTAATTTGCAACTAGTATAGATTAAGTGGTGGGACCCTAGCATAGTAAAACACTAATCTTGGTGCAACCTAATAAAAATTCTTTATTTTCGTTTTAATTACTATTTTTTACTTCTACGTGAATTTCATTCAACCTATTTGTCTATATGTCACTTTTTGCAATTTTAATTTCGCAAGAAAAGTATTATTCATTATTTTTATTAAACGTGTCAAGTACGAGGTTAAATGTGCAGATATTGAATATGGTTTTTTCCCCTTTTCATTTTTTTCGTTTGGGGAATTAGAGAAGGATGTTGTGGCATTACTGAAGCGGATCCAAAAGTTCTATGTGGCTTAAAATATTGGGGCACATGCTGCTATTCATATATTTAATGGGATTAGTTTTGCTATACATAAAGGAGTGGGGGCTCAGATAGTATCTCGGCTCCCCACTAACTTTTTTGTAAATTATGTTTTTCTAATAAAGTGATGATATAATAATAATAATAATAATAATAATAATAATAATAATTGTGGTGATTGAGGTCGTACAACGTAAACGCGTCAAATACGATGCTAAATGCGCAGATATTGGATATGGTTTCTCCCCTTCTCATTCTCTTCTCTTAAGGAACTCGAGAAGGATGCAGTGACCTTACTGAAGCAGATCCGAAAGTTTTCTTTGACTCAAGATATTGGTGCACGTACTGCTGTTCATATTTTTAATATAATCAGCTTTGCAATAGCTAGAGGAGTGGGAGCCCAGATAGTATCCCGGCTTCTTACTAATTTCTTGTAAATATCATGAATTTTTAATAAAAGTGTTGTATAATAATCATCTATCAAGTTTACTTGTTCAAAGAGTAATCTTACATTGTCATTCTACAAGTGTAATCCATAACACTTTTTTATTACTTTGATTTATATCAATAAAACATTACACGATTGAAAAATTATATCTTGTTTCGCATATTTAAAGGTTCTTAATATAGACGTGTTATTTGAGACTTTCAGAAACTGTGTCGTTTAGGGGGTTATGTTGGATCGCTTGGGGCTTTCTTTGTATCTGAAAGTAATAGGAGCGCCAGGTAGTTTTGCGATGTAATAGGATTTCTATAACAATATATATCAATGTCACAGTTGCATAGGTCGTGCAGTGTTGGTGTTCTGCACCATTCACTTAGTTTGTGTGTTCAAGTGTTTCAGTCTTTTCAAAATAATTAGCGAACAATGTTTAGAAGACATGCACACAAGCGAGAAAAACTAACTTTACGTTGCGTGCAGTTCGATCGTATACAGACGGTCGCGATAACGCCTCTCATTATATACTCAATCTTATATATAAACATTTTAGGTGATTTAAGTTATATGAAAGGATAATTGAATGATTAAAAAAGTGTTTTTATCGTTGAGTTAACCAGTCTTACATTTGTTTTGCATACATATAATTAATTAAGTTAATAAAAAACAAATAATGATTACAATTTAATAAGAAAAATAAAAAATAAATGTAATTACATAATGATTGGTATAATAATGTAATCTTTAATGAAAATTTTAAAAATACAATAATTAGTACATTAATTATGGTTTATTTAGTGGATTTTTTTGGTGTTTCTAGAGTGACTCTTATAGACTATCATCTATTTATAGAATATTGGTAAATAATATTCGTCAAAAAAATGTAAAATCAAAAAGTCATTAAACAAAATTTGTTCCTGAACCCGCAGCTTTGCACGTGTACCATACTAGTGTTGAATAATGAAGCCATATTGATATTATTATGTAATCTATATCTCTGTACAACCTATAATGCATTATAACACTTCTTTCCTCAAAAAATTTAATATGACTATAGATACTTTTAAGCATTACAAGTTGTATAGTTAGGTTTACAAATACTTAATGTATAAATACATAGATTGAACAAATATAATTAATGCTCTTCTTAAAACATCCCTTACTAAAAAGTACATTTATATTATCACATAGTAATCTAAGAAAGTTACTAAAACACCAATTACTTATTCGATTGTTATACTTTATAAAATATCGTTAAGCTTTTGATTTACTGATTATTTACCAGTGACGTAGTGACAGACACACGAACGCACTACTAGATATTTGATGCCATTAACATTTATATTATGATACCTTACACCGCAATACGTAGGTACTCTACCAGTTTGACATAGTTATGAATTGCAATAACAAATTGGACATAAAATTCTAAATCTAGCCCGAGAAAGAAGAAAGGGGAAGTTTTAAAAACTTGAAATGTTAACAGCGGGATACCAAATTCATTTTCCTCTCATAGTCTCATGTAGCACCATAAAAAAATTACAGTTTTCTTTCTACTCGGTTCCTGATGCGTGTTTTACAAGTCTTAAATTTATAATACTAGAGATACCGGTTTTGACTAAAAACACAACACCGGGAAGTATACCCTTTTGTATATGCTAGAAATACATGATTTGTTTAGATATAGATATTGAAAAACTTTATATAAACAAATCATGCAAGTCATGAATAACGGGTAATTACCACAACACGCATATATACCAATAATGACATAGAATCCTTTCGGCCTATATACTACATCATTACGAGCACATTAACAATGGTTTATATCAAATATGCATACATATTAATTCCTTCCAACCCGGTCGGCCAACACGAGTAAGGGTATTGCCAAATTGATAAACTTAATAAATTAAATACTAAAAATGGAAAGTAAAATAACATTCCAGAGAATTCAAGTAAAGTGTGTGTTGTGTGTGTTGGGTGCCTGTGTCGATACCAACTAAGGAGAAGAGAGGGAAAGATTGTGATTTTATCAAATTAGCAAAATTGATCATAGAGGAGGGATTATCAAGTTACTAGGAGCCTCAAATTGCTACCATCAAGTCAAGTAATTTCTCAATTCTAAAATTAGGGTTCATGTTATCAAAATTTGGGTAAAAGGATTAAAGGCTATTAATTTATGATCCTAGAATATTAATTAATTGTTATTAGGGTTAATTTCCCCATAGGAAGCAAAAGAGGATCAAGCAGTGAATTCAAATAGGAGTTTAGTGGCATAATTAAGGTAAGTATATTGATTAAACATGTTTATGTGATCATAATGTGAATTTAATTATGTTATAATTATTTGTTCAAGGAAATTATGAATGCATGTAGCTTGGATCCAATGCTAGTAAAGTAATGTTAGCATAATTATTTATGCTTGTGAAAGGTATGTAAAATGTGTGAATGTATTCCTTGAATGAGTTACGGCTATTTAACCACTAGTTGTAACTTAGTGAATGATGTTTATGTCATATACTTACTAAGCATTTTGCTTATGTATGAGTTTCCTAAATGTTTGGTAGGTTCGAATGGCGTAAAAAAAGGTAAAGAAAAGAACTAGTTGTGGCATAGGAGGTTAAGCATCTTGGTTTTGGTAAGTGAAAGACCCCTTTTGGATCAAAGACTATTAAAGTTGAAGCCCTAAGTGTCTGTAGTTGTTTTGGTAAATTTCTTGTATAATTCGTGGGTCAATTTCATTTCAGGTCAAAAACTGTGTGATTTTAATGCTAAATGTTGGTTGAATTGGTTCAAGTAAATACTATGTATGTGTAGTAGTGATTATGAACACATGATGTTTGGTAAAGGGCATAAGACCCGTTGATAGTTAAAGTCAAGTAATGAAAATTGGCGAAAGGTGTAGCCAAAGAAATTAGTCAAATGCATGTTATAATTGATTGAGTCCTTGTATAATGTTATATTAACTTTTGATTTTTAAGTGTCTTTAACTGTGCATATTTTACGCCGTAATAAATAATGTGTCATAAGGTTACGCCGTAACCAACTCTTTGGTTTACGCCGTAACCTCAAGTCTGTTGGTTTATTATAGTTAGATAAAAATTTAAATTTTTTTGTCATTTCGAGTCTTTAAAAAGGGGCTTTTCAACTTGGTATCAGAGCCTTAGTTTAAGAGATTTAGGATGTCACGTTAGGATTTCCTAGACTTAGACTTTTTAAGCGCGTTAATGATTCATTGAGTAGTAAGTGTGTAGGACTTGCGACTTTCGAAAATACATGTGTTGAATATTTTTATGACTACGCATGGCCACCGTAGTGATAAAAGTATGATGCATATGTATTTTTGGAATCGCGGGGACTATATACCTAAGGTAAATTTAGGAGGTGTTAAATGTAAAATGTTAAATGTAATTGGTAAAAACTAATCAAGGTTTGTGTTATGTATTAATAGTTGAATCTTTAACTTCAGTAAGAAGAAAAGATGGTAGATGAGCATCATAAGGAAGTCAACAAAGCTTCCACCTCTAAGGGATCCGATTCTTCGATAAACGATGCAACTCAAATTGAAAATGAAAACGAGTATTCCTCTAGTTCCGAGGACCTCAACTTTAGAGGGTTCATGGAAGAGGAGACAAAAATTTTAAGCTCGATGATAAGAAAGAAAGTAGGAAAGACAATCAAGAATGTGATACCGTATTTCATTAGTCAAACAACCGATAATCTTAAGGAGATAGTTCAAAAAGAGCTAGAAGAATTTAGAAGAAGTGGATTTATGGGTGATTATAGGAACGAGATGACAACCTATCATGATTTCACGGCATGTGATGTGCCAAAGTTTGATGGGGTACTTGATCCAATCGCTAGTACTAGATGGCCTGCGGCCGTTGAAGGTGCATTCCGCATTGTAAGGAGAAGAATAAAGTTAATTTAACTTCGAACTTCCTTCGTGATAGTGCTAAGATGTGGTAGGAAGGAAAGGTTTGTGAGAAGGGTGAAGAATGGATAGGAGCATGTACATGGAAAGAATTTAAGGAATTGTTTGTGATAAACGGTAATATTTCTTGGGTTAAGTATTATAAAATGTTATAGTTGTATTTTGAAGTCTTTCAATCTTGTCAGTTTTCCTGATGAAAGCTGAAAAGTTTACATCTGTTGACTATTTTGCGTAAAAGCGGTTTCGGATTAACCGAGAGTTTGATGAAGTTTTGAGTTCGTAAATGAATTGCTCTTGATTCATTTTTCTGTTTTAGAGTGGTTTTGAAGTTTTCTATGCTTTCCGGGAAGTTTTCCCGTGTTTAGCGAAAAATCGTTACGCAGCGCGTACCGGCATGACAATTTATTCAAGTGTGGAGATTTAATGAAGTTGGGAATGTGTTAATGGGTTTATTTATTTAATAAATTCATAATAATGAAATAACGTTGATTTAAAACGTAAATCGTGAGTGTGAGATTTAAAAGTTATCAGAAAAATGGTTGTTTTCGTAAAATTCGGTAAAAGGCTGAAACGGTCGTAAAAAGGTGAAATTTTGGTTGAATATAAGTTGTTAAGCCTTATTTTGTGGTTTGAAGTGTTTTTAAATGGACGAGCGAGGTTCGGTTGAGTTTTGTCAAAAATTCATGCTTTCGGTCCGGAGTCGGCCGATAACGGCTCAAAATAGATTTTTGTAGCAATTTAATGTGATAAGTGTCGTGTGAATAACCTAGGTTTATGGAAAATGATTTTTAACACAATGGAAATGATAACTAAGTTTGGTTGACATTTTAAGTAGATAATAATTAAGTTTTTAAGTGATCCCGACACAAAAAGGAAGATCTGAGACCCTCCCTAGGATCCAATCGGTCAAAAGAAGTCAAGAGGAGACCAAATGGCTATTTTAAAGCAAGCATGTCTTGCATAGTACCCTTTTTATCCCACCACCTCAAACATTTTGGTTCATGCACCATTTTGAAAATTAAAAACACAAAAAAATCTCTCCCTCCCTCTCTCTATATCCGGACGAACCCAAGGAAGAAGAAAGACAAAGATTTTGAAGATTTTCAAAAGAACACGGTTTAAGAATAGTTATTGGGCTGATAGTTAGTAGACGCGGGTTATAGAAAAGGTGTACAAATTCATTCCTTTCGCATCAAAACCGAACCAAGGTCATCCAAACTTTTAAGTTTTCTAAAACTTGTTAAAAGTTGTACTTTTGTGGCTATTATGGTGTTAATACACTAGTTGTACAAGTTGATCGTCGTAAAAATCGAATCTTGAATGTGAAAATGTGAAAAAGGAGGTGTTGTGCGTCGGATAAAAAGGAAAGAAAGAAAGGAATTTTGAGTTTTAATAAAATAGTTGTGGTAATTTTTCATTTTATAAAAATGCTTAAAAGGGCTTATTTTGAGGTTTTGCTTATTTGATAAGCTAGGTTATAGCTTATTTGGGTATGTATGTTTTTGGCTTGGGCTTGGCCTAAATAAGGGTCCGTTTCTTTGTGTGGTCCGGCGCCAAGGTGGGCTTGACCTACTTGGTTTGCTTATTGGACTTGGTTAAATGGATTTGGATATTTTATTTGGTTAACGGATTGGATATTGGGTTTGGTTTTTCTTGGTTATTGGTTATTGGGTTCGGCTTATTTTGAGCTTATGATTTTCGGCTTATTTTTATAAGCTTATAGCTTATTGGTTTTTGGCTTATATTAAAAGCTTATGGCTTATTGTTTGGTTTGCTTATTTTTATAAGCTTATAGCTTATTAGTTTTCGGCTTATACTAAAAGCTTATGGCTTATTGTTTGGTTTCGGCTTATATTAAAATATTATAAGCTTATAGCTTATATTTATTACGGATTAAGGGGCTTAAGGTCCATTGGGCTTTGGATTATATTTTTGGACTTATGAAAAGAGGTATGGACTAAGTTTTGCTATCGGGCTAAATACTTAAAGACTATAATGGGTCATAAGGCCCAATAACAAGTAAATGAATTGTGGACTTTATAAAAGGACTAAAGGAATTACGTTGGACTAAGAGAGATTTTGTTAGACTTGTCGGATGTAAAAGGGGTATTTTACTACGGTTTGATAAAACATGTTGAAGGTATTGATATTGTGTTTGTCGAAAAACGTCGAGTTTGTGAAAAAGTGTTTTGGATTAAGATTTAAGACCTTGGAAAAAGTCATAAAGTCGTACGGGTCATGCCGAATTTTCGAAAGAAATTTATACTTAGAAGCTTTGCCTAAAAGGGGTAAGATTTTCAAAATCTTAATAATAAATAGTTATTTTACTTGAGGATTTAATGCAAGATGAAAGATGTAATTTCTTGAAACTTTTTTTTAATATTTACTATTTATAATCGTTGTGTCGATTTTATTTGAGGGAATGAAGGATAATTCTTATGGAAGGTTTAGTGTCGAGGTAAAAGCTATGGGTCATAGACATATTTAATGACGAGACGTTGTACCCCGTTAGCCCGATAATGAGACAAAAATAATAATAAAATATTATTATTTTATTTAAATAATAAAACACATATTAGTACCTCGAACTTGGCAAACGGAATTTCTACTACCCTATACTAATAAACTCAACAATTAATTATTTTTTTTCTTTCTAAAAATCATTTTAGTATAATATTTTGTAATAAATATTTTATAGTAAAACTTTTAGCTAGACAAATATATTTTTATCCTAAAATTTGATTATTTTGTATCTTTTAAAAATTAATATAATATTTTAATCATTTATTTAGAATAAAAAGAATGTATATGAAGCATTGATTTTTAAAATATTTCTAGTGCGCTACTTTTAATATATTTTCTAATTATATTATTAAATGTTTGTTTCAAATAATTTTTAAATCAACTTATAACTAACTATATAAGAGTTTTGTAATTTTCAATTTATATATGCATATGAAAAAACAAATAGTCAAATTGTTATTTTCTTGAAATTATTTCAAACGAACACTTAAGTATATAATACAAATATCTATGTGTTAGCCTCAATTTATTGAGTCGAACAAGGAAGTTCGGTCACTCTACGATGGAGCTTCGGTCTTTAATTAGTTAACGTTGTAATAGGAAAGTATCGGGAATCGGGCTCGATAGTTAATCTAATATTGTATATGTTTTGGGTTTAATCCCAAGCAAAACCCGAGCCCGGGTCCTAGTTAAATATCCCGCGCGTCACTTTTAAGTGTCGGGGTATATAAGGAACTTTTCCACTTGGAAAAGTTAGTTGTTGAAGTTGTTCAAAATATCTAAAATATCTTTTCTCTTTTTCTCTCATCTCTCTAAACAACTCAATCTTTCTTTCTCATTTCTAGTTCCGATTTCGTGATCGATTGTATGTTATGAAGTGTTAACGGGATCCTACAATTGGCATCAGAGCTACGTGTGGATTCGTGGTTGATTCTTGTGGTTAAACAAGATCAAATTCGTGTGTAATATTGAAGAAAAAAATCAAACCTGAATTTTTGTGCTTAGATGTGTGAATGTTTATGTTATTAAGCAAGATCTAGGCATAAGGTAGCTAATTGTGCAAGAGAAATCAAGTTAAAAGGTCAAAAAGGGTGATTATAAGGCGATTTTTGGTGAAAAAAATCGTATTTTTCTAGGTTGCGTTTTGACAAACTGGAAAAGTTCTTGTTGCGTTTTGACTTTTTCTTGTTGCGTTTTGATTTCTTCATGTTGCGTTTTGATTTTCTTCTTGTTGTGTTTTGATTTTTTTATTGGTTGCGTTTTGACATTGGTTGCATTTTGGTTCATTGCGTTTTGATTGCAGGTTGCATTTTGAAGATATATATTACGTTTTGACTAAGGAATACTCTGCCCAATTTTTTATTTGGTTGCGTTTTGACCAAATGGTCATTGCGTTTTGAGTCAAAAGTCACTGT
>BQNB010002220.1:0-60294 GCA_026074375.1 Tanacetum coccineum
GCAGGTGAAGGTAGTCTTCTCTTGATCAAGTGGGTCAATCGGGATCTGAAAGTAGCCAGAGAATCCGTCCAAAAAGCAAGAGTACTCATTTTCGGCTAATCGTTCAAGCATCTGATCCATAAATGGCAACGGGAAATGGTCTTTACGAGTTGCATCAATGAGTTTTCGATAATCGATGCAAACTCGCCATCCCGTAACTAACCTAGTGGGTATTAACTCATTTTCTTCATTTTTTACCATGGTTATGCCTCCCTTCTTAGGGACGCAATAAACCGGGCTTACCTAGGGACTGTCAGAGATAGGATAAATTAACCCGGCATCAAGAAGTTTGATAACTTCTTGCTTAATAACCTCATGGATTTTGGGTTAACTCTTCTCTGATGTTGAACTATAGGTTTGGCATTTTCTTCCATCAAAATCTTATGGGTGCAAAACTGTGGATCTATCCCCTTAATATCAGAAATCTTCCAAGCTATGGCATGTTTGTGTGACTTAAGAACCTTGATCAGGGCGGTTTTATCCTCATCTTTCAAGTTTTTAGCGATTATGACGGGTAATTTGTCATCACCCTCCAAAAACGCATACTCAAGATGGGATGGTAATCTTTGAGTTCAAGGTCGGAAGGATCTTCACATGAAGATTTAATCTCTTCAGGCACATTAATTTCACAAACTGGTGACGGAGGGAGATTTGGGTCACTATTGATCACACTTAACAATTCCTCAAGGTAAATAGTATCTCCCTCAGAATCATAGATGCCGTCAACACCTGGTGGTATTGAATCATCATGTTCAAGAAATTCATCGATCTCTTCCATTAGAAAATCACTTCCTCCAAAGGGAGTGAAAGATGGAGAGCGAGAATCGATCATAAGGTCCGAAGTAGAAGTGGGATTGCCACTTTCAGAAATTTCAAGTACTTCTTGAACATATTCTTCACAAGCAATGTCAATAACATCGACTCGGTTAACCGATTCAATGATATTGTAGGAGAAAGTCTTAGTATCACCAACTTTGAAGGTCACGGATTGGTCATCATGTCTAAGGGTCATTTGTTCACCGTGAACATCTATTAAGGCACGTGCCATCCTCAAGAAAGGTCTTCCTAAGATTAAGGGAGCCCGAGGATTGGAAACGTAATCAACGACTACAAAATCTGCAGGAAAGAAGAACGTTCCAACTTTCACGAAAACATCCTCGGCGATGCCGGTTGGAGTAGAAATCGTTCGGTCGGCAAGTTCAAGAATCATTCGGGTTTTGGTCAAAGCTGGGAGGCTTAGTTCTTTCCAAATGGAGAGAGGCATTAGGTTGATGCTTGCACCGAGATCGGCCAAGGCTAATGTTAGCCTTAAAATATGGTGACATATCCGGAATTACATTAGTTTATTTATAGTGTGACATATAGGGACTAATAATGACTAAGTATGATAGTTGTATGTTACTAGGACTATAAATACCCCCTCCATACTTCCATGGAGGGGTGAAGCTCACATTTGTAAGCGTGTAAGTGTGTGTGTTTTCTCTCAACACATACACTCTTCCCATCTCATTTATCCTTAAACTCTTAATAAAAATGGCTACACATTTATTTCATTTTACACAACCTCCAGATCTGTTTTAATCCATGTTCTTGTATGTCATTTATTCTCTATAATTGGCATCAGAGCTGCAGGGGTGTCGTATCATTGTTTGTTGTTACTATTCATGGTTACTATTCATGACATTGTCCGTTTACTGTTCACGTCCATGTTCTTGTACTTTTTACTGATCATTGTTTTTTTTCTTTTGAACAAGTCAAGGAGGTTGTTTGTTGCTGTTATATGTTCACTCATCATTTCTGGTTACAAATCTGCCATTTTTATGCTTAAAAGTCAAGATCTGACCTGGGTTTATGGTTGTTTCTTCATTGCGTTTTGACCAAAAAGAAAAAAAAAAGTACATATTGCGTTTTGGCAGGTTGCGTTTTGGTTATCAAGATTTGATTGCGTTTTGATGTTGCGTTTTAACGATTGAAGACCTTTACGATGAAAACATAAACATCACGCTGCCCAATTTTTTGAGACATTGCGTTTTGTCTCAAAACGCAAGGTTGCGTTTTGACTCGAGATGGGTTGCGTTTTGCTTAGGACTGGTTGCGTTTTGCCCCCCAAAAACAGCTTGCGTTTTGACTAGAAAAAAAGGGGGTTGCGTTTTGAGTTCATGGGTGGTTGCGTTTTGGTAAAAACGCAAAATATAACCCGAGTCAACTCGGTTCTTACCAAGTTGACCCGGTCAAACACAACATCAGTCAACAACAACTTCAACTATCACAACAATCAACACCAACAAATCCACTAACCTAACCTCTTTACAAATCCCATCGTCACAAATCACTGTCCACAAACATCTAACCTATCTATCTCCATCATTATTGACTCGAAAACATAATGAAAAGATATTCAAGATCTCAGTTTTAATCCTTTTCGTGTGTTACAATTAATTCATGACCATCGAACAATTAATAACACGAAAGGATAAATCATCACTGATCTTTGCAAAGGCATAGCCTTTTTTTTAATGTTTCGAAATTCAAGATTGTGTCATAACAATTATGCAACACACAATCTTTGTTTCGGTTTAAGAAAACACAAAAAAACTCATGTCGAACCCTACCTGAGATCCTCCAAAGGACCTTGAAGATAATCATTTATTGATGCTTCGTTCGTGATATGATGTAACGAAAATAAAGGGCTCGAATTAAAAGATCATAATGATGAAATGACGAGTTTTTTTGTGAATTCGTGTCTATGTTTCAAGGGTTGAGAATCATTCGTGATATGATGGGAATTGAGTGGAGTGATGAGATGGATACGGATGCATTGTCTGCGTATGAAATTGATACCAGGGAGACATAAGGGGGCGGTTGGATTGTGTTTAGGGTTGAGGAAGTGTAAGTCTTTTTATCCCTAATTTTTTTTAGGTGGGCCGAGTATGTTGGTAAAATAAAAAATAAAAAAAAATGGGCCGAGTCTTATTTTTTTGGTGTGGGCCGGTTAAATGCTTGTTTTTTCTTTGCCCGAGGACTGCCCCAATTGCGAAGTCGCTAGCATCGCACATTAGTTCAAAGGGCAAGTCCCAGTCGGGAGCAATTAAGATCGGAGCCTCAGTCAATTTTCTTTTGAGTGTATTAAAGGATTCGATACACTCTTCTGAGAAGAAAAATGGAGTCTCTTTTTCAAGCAAGTGAGTCATAGGACGGGCAATTTTTGAAAAGTCCTGAATGAATCGTCGGTAAAAACCGGCATGCCCAAGAAAACTACGGACACCTTTCACAGTAGTCGGATGAGGGAGCTTGGCTATAACTTCAACTTTAGCACGATCAACCTCAATTCCCGACTTAGAAATTTTGTGTCCAAGAACAATGCCTTCCTTTACCATGAAATGGCTTTTCTCCCAATTTAGGGACAAATTGGTGTCTTCACACCGTTTTAACATTTTCTCCAAATGGGATAGGCATGTAGAGAAAGAATCTCCGAAGACCGAAAAGTCATCCATAAATACTTCCATTGTTTTTTCGATCATGTCATGGAAGATTGCCATCATACATCGTTGGAACGTGCCGGGTGCATTACATAGCCCAAAAGGCATGCGGCGATAGGCGAATGTTCCGTATGGGCATGTGAATGTTGTCTTCTCTTGATCCTTCGGGTCAATAAGAATCTGAAAAATAACCCCGAGAAGCCATCTGAGGAAACAAATAGTATTGGTTTCCCGCGCAGTCTTTCGAGCATTTTGAATCAGGAAGGGCAATGGGAAATGGTCTTTTCGTGTGGTTCATTCAACTTACTATTGTCAATGCACACTTCCACCCGTGACCAATCGAGTTGGTATCAAATCATTATCATCATTCTTGACGACGGTTATGCCACCCTTCTTTGGTACACAATGTATCGGGCTTACCCATGGACTGTCAGAGATCGGATAAATTAATCCGGCGTCAAGGAGTTTTTCAACCTCTTTTTTGATGACGTCATGGATCTTTGGGTTTACCCGTCTTTGACTCTGAACTGTTGGTTCGTAGTCCTCTTCCATAAGGATTTTGTGAGTACAAAACTCTGGATCAACCCTTGATATCGGAGAGTTTCCAAGCGATGGTCTGCGTTGTGTGGGACTTTAGAACTTGCATAAGAGTTGCTTCTCCTCATCCTTCAAGTCTTTCGCAATTAGACGAGCAACTTGTCGATTGCCTTCCAAAATTAAGTATTCTAATGAGGTGCAAGTCCTTAGTTCAAACCTCGGGGAGCTCTATCATTGATGATTTAACGGTTTTAGCTTCAACAACTTTAAGTTCTTCCCGATTCGGGTGAATAATCTTTATGATTCGGAAGAGGAGGCAACGGTTCACTATTGAGAAGTGCTTCTGAGGACAGATGTCACCCTCCGGATCATAGTAAGTAGCATTAATTTCCGTAAATTTGCTCGTCTTGTTAGCTATAAATGCATTTGCTTCTTCGGAAGGAGAAAAATCACTATCCCCGAAAGTGTTAGTGTTGGTGAATATTTTGAAACAATTGGATTGTATTTCGGAGAAGATTACCGTATGCAATGAATCAGAAAAACCTAGACAATTCTGCGACGTATTACTTCATTGCCAATTCAAGACATCGATTCGGTTTCGCCGTCATATGATTGTAATTAGAGCGTGTATCTCGAAGTTTGGTCCAGATTGAAGGTGATGGCCTCTTTGCCAACACGAAGGGTTATTTCACCTTCGTAAACATCTATCAACGCACGACTGGTCTTTAAGAAACTTCTCCCGAGAATTAAAGGTACTCGGGGGTCTGGTTCAAAATCTACGACCACGAAATCTGCTGGAAACTGGAACTTTCCCACCATTAAACGGACGTCTTTGGCGATACCGATCGGTTCAGTGATTGAACGGTCCGCTAGCTCTAGCGTCATGCAAGTCGGGGTTAGTTCGGGAAGAGAGAGATCTTTCCAGACGGAATATGGCATAAGATTAATGCTTGCGCCGAGATCGGCCAAGGCGTTGCATGTATTAATCCCAAAAAATTCACATGGAATAAGAAATCGGCCAGGGTCTCCAAGTTTTTTCGGTAACTTGTTTGATGACTTTCTGAAGAATTCTCGTTCAATGGAGTTCTAGCCATTTCACTCAACTTCTCTTTGTTTCCGATTAAAGTTTTTAGAGTCGAGGCAAATTTTGGCATAAGGGTCAAGGCATCCGTAAAGCTAATTTCGAAACTCAAATCTCTAAAGATTTCGTAGAATTTCTCAATTTGATCGTTAGCTTTTTCACGGCGCCTTTCATCATTTCTTCTTGAAGGAAATGGAATTGATGTTCGTTGGTTAGGCATTGGAGCACTAACGGGATCAACATCGGGCTCGGAAGTTGGATTTTGAGATTGGACTTGAATAACCGGAGGTTGGACGTCTTCGGTGATTATGTTGTTTGTAGGAACAGCACGTGTCCTTTGTAAAACTCTCGTTATCACGATTCATTACTTCGGAGCAGAAGTGAAGTAGGAAGGAATCGGCGGTCCTTGATAAGCAACACCACTCCGGGTGGTGATACCTTTCAAATCCTCCTTCGGGTTAGTAACGGTGTTACCCGAGAGAGTTCCCGAACCTGAAGTAGAGGCGGTATTAGAAGTCACAAACTTGGAAAGCATGTCTGTTAAATTGGCCATTTTGTTTTGCAAGGTTTGGCATTGGTTTTGCATGTTCCTCAGAATTGCATCATTAGCCTTGACGTAGTTGTCAAAATCAGTTTTGGACACACCATGTGTCTGAGGAACAGGAGCTTGGTAAGCTGGTGGTTGATTAACCTGGGGACGGTAAACTTGGCTTTGGTTGAAATTGTTCCCTCGGTTTTGATTGTAATTGTTTCCCCGATTGAAATTGTTTTGATTATTTCCTTGATGGCTTTGAACGGGAGGAAAACCGGGAGGTCGAATTTGATTTGCAACCATCTGAGGTCGGTAACTAGTATTTCCTTGGTTGAAATTTGCCGCAGCGGCTTGTGACACATACTCTTGGATATTGTCACGATAAATGTTGCCATCGGTGGCTGGACAATTTTGGTAAGAATGACCACCCCCACAAGTTACACAACTTTGCTCAACCGCTTTTACGGGAGCTGGGGTTTGGTTTTTCTTATCGAGAATCAATGCTCTAACCATATCTTTCAGCTCAGCAACATCGGATGAAACTGCTGGGGTAGAAGAGCTCGTACTCACTTTGGAAACAATGGCCTTGCTTCGTGATTGACGAACTTTGGACTTGCTCTCGATGATTTTTAGGCATTCTCGAGGCATTTTATCCAAAAAGTTACCACCCGCAGCGGAGTTCAATGAATCTTGATCATTCGAATTTAGGGCATTATAGAATGTATCGAGTTGATGCAATTCTGAAAACCCATGATGCGGGCATCCCCTAAGAAGATCATTGAATCGGTCCCATGCCTCGTAAAACGTTTCATCAAATTTTTGTTGAAATCTCGTGATTTCATTTCGAAGATTTGTTGTTTTAGAGGGAGGGAAGAATTTGTTAATGAATTTCGAAACAAGATCATCCCATGTAAGAATCGATCGAGGGGGCTCTTTTTCAAGCCAAATCCGGGCTGCTCCCTCGAGGGAAAATGGGAAAAGCATAAGCTTAACCGACGTACTCGGGACGTTCGGGAACTTCATCGTAGAAGTGATCTTGTTGAAATATCGGATGTGAGCATGTGGGTCTTCTTTATCATGTCCAAAAAATTGCTTGTTTTGAACAAGATTAAGTAGACCATGCTTGATCTCAAAGTTGTTCGCGGTAATTTCGGGAACAACGATCGCATCCTCGTAACCCTCGGTGGGTGCTTCGAGCAATTGCGCCATAGTACGATTATCGGCCATCGTAACTATGGGAGGATTGAAAAGTTCTTGGTTATTATTTGGTTTCTCAAGATTTGGTGGTTCAACAGAAGTTTGTCGGACTTGCTGTTGTCGACGTTTACGGGCTTGAGAACGAGTGCGCATGCACAAAATAGAAATATAAAAAGAAAATTTACACTAATTTTTTTTTTTTGGTTTTTCAATGATTTATTCACAATTGATTTTAACGGACAATGAGATAAGACAACTTCAACCAAATAATCTACTTACTTCACGGTAGCTCTCAAAAAGATAAACGCACAGGTGAGCGGAGGAGTAGGAATAGCGCGAAGCTTATTTCTCCTTTCGGGTCGTAGTTCCTCGGAACAACCCTCCTTATACCCACTTTATAGTTTGTTTAACTTTTCAAGGTGAGCCGTACGTTGTAAGAGACACAAATGACAAGTTTTTAAATCTTTTGTTCGAGTTGGGAACCAACAAGTTCACCGGAAGTTATTATGATAATACCTCAATTGAGAATATTATATTTTGGTATTTTTACCAATTTGTGAATTTTATTTCTTGATTAAGACAATGTTTATATATATATATATATATATATATATATATATATATATATATATTTGTTTTTATATGATAATTATACTAATAAAAGAAAATGAAAAATATTTTTGTACTTTTTATATTTTTTTTATAGAAGAAAATATTCACAGATTCAAACACAGATTGTCAAACGTAACGATAATCGTTTTCACAGCCTCCCCGGCAACGGCGCCAAAAATTGGTTCGTCAATAATATATATATAATATAAAAGCAAATACTCAACCAATTTCCTTTAGCCAAGGATTAGTTAAGAGTTCACAAAAATAAAATATATATGTGTCCGGAAGTATGAGTTCCCGGGTCGTTATGTCCCAACGAGGCTTGAATGGAAAATCGAATGACGGATTGATGATTGATGTTTGAATAGGACAAGGTTATGATGGGTTTTCTATTTCTACCAATTAAATATACAAAAACGATTAAATAAAACCTAAAAACGAAAGCTAAATAACTTAAATCCTAAAACGGGCACGAAAAACGAGGGTCAAAAACCTAAATTTTGCAAATTAAACCCTAGAACAAATTTAAAAGCTAAAATAGATTCTAGATGACAAATAACAAAGTTTAAAAAAAACTAGACTAAAAACGGAGGTCGTTTGACCCAAAAACGAGTCAAGACAAGAACGGGAACGGATCCCGTTCTTTAAAAAGTAAATTTTTGAAAAATTAATCCTACATAAACTTTTATATTTTTCCTACAAAATATATGAAAAAAGAAAATTTTAGAAAAAAGATTTATATTTTTCTGATTAATATTTTATTTTTTATGATTTTTTTAAGTTTAAAAAGAAAATAAATTATAAAAAATACTAAAAGATTTTATAAAAATCTGAAAAATTTACAAAAAATAGCTGAAAGTGTGGCGGTCCTAGGAAAAATAAGCTGGCTTGACCAGCTTATCAAATAAGCTGTCAAAATAAGCTCAACAGCTTATAAGCTTAAATGGCCAAAACACACTTAAATACCAAAGCACCCAAGGGTCTAACAGAAAAGACCCAAGGGCGCAGCGGTAGTGTGTGTTGTGTATAGAGGGTTGAGAGTGGTAGAGGTCGGGGGTTCGAGTCTTGCTCACCCCTGACTTCCCACTTTCCCCTTTTATTTTTTTTTGAAAACTTTTTTTTACAAACTTAAAAAGGGCTTATAAATAAGCAATTTTTATAACTACAAGTTTTTACAAGAGCTTATAAATAAGCTGGAAAATGGCTTAAAAGTGGCAAAATGGCTTATTTAATGCTATAAGTATCTCTAAGACTTAGAATTTTTAACTCACTAAGCTCAATATGCACAACTAATAAATAAGCTAAGAATGGCTTAAGGCCAACATAATAAGCACAAATGAAAAGCTTAAAGTCAAAAATAAGCAAGAAAAAAATGAAATAAGCCCAAGGGCTTATAACTGTTTTGCAACAGTGGGGGACACTTTTGGGCTGAAATTTAAGCCCCTTAAGCTGTTTTTTGAGACAAGTGGGGCCTCACAGCCCTAGACACTGCCAGGAAGCGTTTCAATAAGCCCCAAAGGCTTAGTCTTTGACACACAAAATAAGCTGGTAAAAAATGCTTAAAAAGAGGGTGTTCACCAGTCAAAAAAGTATGCAGAAAGATGAAGCTAAAAGTTTAGCTTAATTTAACCCATCAGATAAGCTCAAATATCCATAATCCAAATTCAAACAATAACTAGGGGCTAAGTGATAACTTGTTTCAAAATTTGAAAGTAAATCAATTTAAGTGCAGTTAAAACCTTTGATTGATTTAGGCTATTTTTTCACAAAAACTTTGACTTGACAGAACAAAAAATTACAAAGACATTTTTAAAACTAATTTTTTTTTCCACTGCATTGACACAAAGAACAACACACTTAAACAACATTGAAACTATTATTTAAAAGACCAAATTTAAAGAACCTTTTTGGATCCTATTTTTCACCACAGATTCAAATTTCTAAAAAAAACTACAAATTCGATTTTAAGGACTGAAAAACTAGAAAATCTTATGTAAACTAGCTGAAAAAATCACTAACAAAACTCACCAAAAGAAACCCAATGGCCATTGTGCCCCATTTTTAACGCCCATTTCTATCCCTTATACCAAACACCCCTTTATGTTTAAAAAACTCCTTTTAAAAGCTACCACAGGTCTCAAAAAGCTTAAATAAGCTTTCAACTAGACATTATAAACTATTTTCAGGCAAAATAAGCAAATGAAAACAATTATAAGCAGTTAAATAAGCTGAACTAGGAATTTAGCTAAAAAGAGAAAAAATGAGCAAACCTTAATCCTGTGCTCAAAACAAGGAGACAAATGCTTATAAGAGCTTTTCAACAAGCTCAAGCTTGTTGGAAACAAGCTTGTAAGAACCCTATAAGCCCTTCCATTACGGCTTATCATCCAAATAGCTCAAAACCACACTCTTGCTTAATGAGTTGTGCTTAAAACCTTAAATTTAACCAACTGAATTTACAGTGAGACAACAAGCTCTAATGAGCTTTAAGTAACTTATATGGGTTCAAAAAAAAAGGTTTAAGACAACAGTTCTTATTGAAAGACTTGGGTAAAAATACATAAGTTCAAACTGAAATTAAAGAGCACAATGTATTTAAAGCTGAAAATTTTAACTTCAATTAATAGAAAATGAGTACAAAGCTGAATTACATGAGTAAAGTGACAATAGGCTAAAAATAAGCTAAGTTAACTACTAACTAGAATTGCACTATATAAAACTACACTTCGATGCTCTCCATTTTCTTGGTCTTCTTTCTTTTATAGCTGCCAAGGCCTTCTCTTTGTGTGCTTGTTGTGTGAGAGGTTACAGAGATGTAATCCTGGCCTTCAATCTTTCTTGGTTCCCAAACCCTTGATCCTGAGCCATTGATTATAGTTTTGGCGCCCAAAATAAGCTGGATTGCCAACATGGCAATAAAACATGTGATTGTGGTGGTAGTGGAGGTGGGGGTGATGGTTTATCCATTGGTGATGTTGGGGTTCAGGGTAAAATGGTGAAAGAAGAAGAACCCGTGACTAAGTTTTGGGAGTTGTGGTAATGGCGGGAAAATTTGGTTTATAGGCTGGGTTAAGTGGGTTAGGGATGACGGGTGAAAAGGGATTTGGGGGTAAAGGGTAAAAGTTGTAAATGTTTTAGGGTTAGGGTTTTGGTTTTCACATGATTGGCCCCTCAAGTTATATATGGTTATTGCAAAATCGTCCCTTTGTGTGGTACAAGTAATGAGGGTTGGCAAAATGCCCCCCTCAACTTGTATAGGAAATACATGGGTGGTCCTTGTGTATTGCAACTTTTAAGGGTTGGCAGAAAGCCCCCTCAATTACACTTACCTGAATTGCAAATGTAAACGCCTTGTATTTTAGTTCCCCTCCTTCCATAACTTTGGGATATGACAATTTTCGTCCCTTAAGTTTGCATTTTCTTCTTTTGGTTGACTTTGACTTTGTCGGGTTTGACTTTTTGTTGACTTTTTGACCCCGGCTTTTGACTTTTCAGCTCTTTTTGTTTCCGTGCTCGTTTTTGTCCGTTTTGGCTTTGTTTTTCGTCCTTTTGTGAATATCCGTTTCCTGCATAACACAAATGCAAAACAAACATATAT
The DNA here is from genome assembly GCA_026074375.1 of Tanacetum coccineum. NCBI lineage: Eukaryota > Viridiplantae > Streptophyta > Magnoliopsida > Asterales > Asteraceae > Tanacetum > Tanacetum coccineum. The sequence goes on from BQNB010002220.1 coordinate 11,076, forward strand.
TTGGCAGTTTTTGTCTGTTTTTGGTCATTTAAGTCCGTTTTTAATGGATAAAGGTATGTGTAATTTAGCACATACCACTAGTTCATCACTATGACTAGTTCATCCAAAACAAATTCACTAAACTTCAAAAAAAACCGCAAGAATGAGTGTCAAGTATCGAAACTATGTCAATCTCACATCCTCAAGTGAGGAACAACCAAATGAGAGAACTCCTTCACCTCCTCCTAGAAAGAAATCCCTTTCACCACCTCAAGCTCCATCAAAATTCATCTCTAGTAAAAGCACACACTACACCTCTTCATCATCACCAAGTGAGTCTTCGACACCAACTCACGTTGCACCACCACCTAAATTTCTTTTTGTCATTCCGATAAAACTAGAACCTCAAGAACTTCCTCCACCTTAAATGTCACCAAATGATCACTATGCTCAAACCATGGATAATTGGCCACCAGGCTCTTCTAATCCATCTCCACCACCACGTGTCTCTCAACCACCTCCCAGTTTTTCAAGATCCAACCACCCATTTAACCATTACCAAATCAACCTGAAACTTTGTTTGTTAACATTAACAGCAACACACCTCTCCTACACAACAATGCACCTCCACTTGAAAACATTCACCATCCACCACCAAATCTTGGAAATCAAGATTTTCCCAATCCTCCAAACATCTTGGATTTTGTTCATCCAAATGACATGCCTCACTTCCACAACATGTTTTGTCAATGTTGTAGCACCACAAGGCATGAAATCCAAATACTCCAAAACCGTGTCAACTACATGTTCTCATACATTCGACACCACCTCGGCTCTTCATCACACCCACCTTACTTTCCGCATTAGCCGCATAACTATCTCACCTCACCCCTCGGATTATATGGGAAAATGTTTTCTATCCTAAAATTTTAATTGTTTTCTTTAATTTTCTATCCCACTTTTAATTGTTTTCTTCAATTTTCTAGTTTAAGCTTATCATGTAATGGCTTTTGTCACACCCTGCCAAGGCGGAAACACGAGACGTAAACAAGAATTGATATCATCACAACACATGGTGTCTATATAGAGAATACTAAAATGAAAACTAAAGTAAAGCAAAGATACAAAGTGTCATAACAATACCCAAAACCAATGTGTCTCTATTTAATGAGAAAGAGTATCCATCAATAAATGACATGCAAAAAACATAATCCCAAACAATCATGCGAATAGCATTTTTATTCACAACAGAAAAATAAAGAAACTTCAATCATCCAACGGTCCTCTTCTAAGCCACTTATTCGCTCTAATCTTAGCACCCTTAAGCCTCACCTGAAAATGATGCTTAAAACGACAACAGAAAGTTTGAGCGATAAATTCATAGTTTACGACCTACACACTATCCAAAATAAACGTTTTATTTAGTCTTTGCAATACCAAACAATTCATGACACCAAGAACCACAACAGACGGAACGTGCGCCCATGATCCACATTCAACAAATTCATATGTGCGCACATGGCCTCATATTAGCTCACACAGTCTTACCACCGTCAAACCTCATTTTGCATATTGGGATCCACAATATCGAACATATCATACACTGGGTAGGCTTACCCATCCGATCCCATATCACAACACTGAGTAGGCGTACTCATCCGATCTCATATCACAACACTGAGTAGGCGTACTCATCCAATCCAATACACATAACTACAGCAAGCTTAAAAAAAATTAACACGACAACAAGACAAGCATCATTCTCACCCCAAAATAACATGAGAAAAAAGGGCTATGAAACTCACATTTGCTTAGCTTTCCAAAAGATTCCAACAATAAGCTTCACAAACAACTAGCACAAATCTATACAACAAAATAACTCGTGTTACACGCTACTAAGCCAAAAGCTTAATGCACATGTAACAATCATATGATGGATGTCTAAGATGTTTAATTACCCTCATGGGTCACCCCGACACCATACCCAACTTTAACCACTTCCCTTGTTGGTTTTCTATAACCATACCCAAAAACACCACCCTTGTTGGGTGGTTTGCCATCCCAAAACCCACCTTCAGGGTGGTGGCTGCCCGACTCCCAAACGCACCCTCACGGGTTTTATACCCGGCTGTCACAACTGCCCAAGACCCAACCAACCGACCAGATGTTCCAACAGCCAAACTCGAGCACCTCTTTTGGTTTCACATAACCTCCAACCCAACGCACCCTAAAGGTATAATAAAAACAAACACTCCCGGTGCATCATTTTAAACCAAACCCATGCCCGACCCGGCTGTTAAACCAAACAAACGCACCCTTGGTGGCGTGATATGCTATACACCAACCCGACGCACTCTTGTTGCTAAACTCCGAACCAAAACGCACCCTCGTATGGTGGTTTTTCCTTCGAAACCAACACCCCTTTCGAGGTGTTTTATACGAACCAACACAAAATCCCTCGTCTGTTATCAATAAACCACGCGCACCCTTGTCTTGCTTAAGTCACCGAAACAACACCCTTTTGTGCTAAACATAAACATACCCAACGCACCCTATCTCGTGGCAACCATACACCGATAACGCACCGTGGTGCGTATATACCAAACCACACGCACCCTGATGAAAGGTGGGCAGTGAGTTTGGTGGTGACGATAGTGGTGGTTTCGGTGGGTGAGTGGTGGTGGTGGAAAATGGCGCGTGAGAGAGAGTGGTAGTGGGGATCGAGTACATCGGGTTGTGGGGAGTCTTTTTGGTCTTGCCGGAAAAACCCGCCGGAAAAGTTTTCCGGCGGTGGTGGTGGTCGCCGGCTGGTGGCCGGATTATTGTGAGAGAGAGAGAGTTAGTGAGAGTGTGTGTGTTATATGTATGTATATGAAATAAATATATATAATTAGATATATATATTAAAACTTTTAAATTAAAATGACAAGTTGAAATAGTGTAGGGGTTAAGAGTGTAACATTTTAGGTATAGTTTTTATAAAAACGGTTCGGGACTCGTTTGAGCGACTTAACGGATGATTCAAATCTCGAAACTTGCGCCATTGTTTTTAAAATATTTTTTATTAAAAATGCAAGTATTTGATTTGATATATCGATCAGAAATATTTTATAACATTTAATAAAATATCTGTTATTCAATTTGTGAACCGGTTTCGCTCCGTCCGAAATAAAAATGGATTTCAACTCGAATAGTCGCGTTTTCAAAAACGCTTTTAATTAAAAATGATGAATAATTTATTTAATATTTTTATTAAATATAATAACTGCGATAACTAAAAACAAATTTAATTTGTTTTTGTTGTGTCCGCGTTGTTATTATATTGTTCGAATAATGTTAGTGCGGTGCTGTTTTAGCCCTTTTCGGCTCGTTTCCAAGTCTCGGGCAAAACTACAAAAGTTGACAGGAATATCAATTTCACTTCCTCGCAAAATTGCTTTAGAGTCGAGTCTGTGAAACTGTGATTTAAGATTATCGTTCTTATAAGTAAGCCAGACCCTTAAAGTAAAGTTAACATCAGTTCATCTAAATTCGAAATATTCTGGTGTTACAGTACCTTACCCCTTAAAGAAATCTCGTCCCGAGATTTTTATTCGTTTATCGTTTGTATGGACCGCGATAAGGTTTAAAATTGATAAACTGTTTCTAGCAAGACGATGACTAGCTTTCTTCTGCATAGATTAGAGATGTTTCGACACTCTCAACATACCAAAGTTTGAACTAAAGTTGACCAGGATATTTAATCCATCAAGGTTAGGTGATTTTAGAAAAATATCGTCCAAGTTTTATGATTGAGTATTAACACCAATTGGTATCGCGCTCACTCGACATCTCGCTTACTCAGACCACAATATTGTCTGCCTGTGCCCAGTTATGCTCACCGCTTTGCTTTTGGTCCTCGTGTTTGGACTTCCCGCCAGGTCACCCTACATGTGCTACTCTTACTCAAGCACCGCTCAAACTGCCTGGTTCTTGCCAGTACTAGGATGGACAATCGACCTACGTCTCCTACTTAGTGGGTCCGAAATGAATAGTCCAACTATCTGTTTCGTCGTTAGGTGTTTATCATCGTTTAAGGGGAGTTGCATACCTATTGGATAAAGTTGTATTAGTCCGGACGTCCGGGACCCAACAATGTAGCGACCATAACGCTTAATTACTATAACAAATGGTGTCGGGGATATTGCACTCAGTCTGTTAGTCTCCACAGAATACAGTTTGTGTTTTGCAAGACTGCAATGGCAAAGTGTATATAATTAGACTGAGATTAAGGTAGCTCCAAATGACGGCCTTAAGCTTTATCGGATGCAAGAACTATTGTGCTTCCAACATTTTTAACGGATTCTGTTGATGATGCGATTTTCAGGTTCATTCTCGTGTCATATCGGATTACCATTAGCCCACTTATTTATAATTTCTTATTACATAAAGGAAGCTGATCCAAATTTATTGTGTAAGTAAGAAATGACTAAACTTATGGTTCGGGATTTATAATTTATAGATTTAACTGAAGAGGTCCGTCCCAATCATTTTAAAAAAAAGAAAAAATAAACAATATTTTAATCATCCTACTTAATTTATTCCGGCTGCACATACGGTTACTCTATAACCTTCAAGGTAGTTGAATGCGATGCATGTGTTTTATGAGTATTGGACGTAGTGATTTAATAACTCGTCTGTGGCAAGACTGGAAGTAAAAACTGCCAGGCGATGATCAAATAAGTTCAAGATAATTAAAGCGTACTCGTGTTAGAGTAAAATAAGGTAAAGCTCTCTATTAAACAATCAGTCATTAGTGATTACCATATCGATCCTCCTTTTGACAAACCCGCCATACAAGACTTGCATATCTTAGATTCATACACAATCCCGTGTAAACAGAACTGTGACGGCTTTGTTAACATAGCAATTTTCATATCAATCATCATATTACAAGTCCCGCCTATACAAGACTTGTAATACTTAAATTCATACTTAATTCCATGTAACAAAATTATATTTTTTTTTTTTTTTTTTGGGGCTTTCGCGTAATAGATATTATATAAAGTTATTGAAAGAAAACATATTCTTAGTGGACCATTGTTTAAACTTACAAGTACTGGGGAATGAAATGAGACCATTGTGCAACTCACAATGTCTAATAAGTAAGATGAGACAATTGTATAACTCACAATGTCTGAGATATAATTGAGACCATTGTTTAACTTACAACGTCTGAGGTATAATTGAGAGCCATTGTCTATGCCAACCCCATTGTTTTAAGAAAACGCTCGGTATTTATATAAATAACTCTTATATAAATAAGCGTACGATATACGCGAAAGGAATGCAAGCACTATTATTATATTATATATATGTATGTCACTAAGCACTCAAGCACGTAATGTAAGCACATAAGCAAGATAGCGGGAATTCACTTTGGGAAATGTTTGTTGTGATGCAATTATTGTGGTGATACGGTTATAGTCTACGGTAAAATATGCAAACCTAGTTCTCTAATAACCATTGCTCTGATAACCAATCTGTACACCCCCAAAAATCATTAACAACGCAGCGGAATACCAAATGGTGGTGTTACTTCGTAATACACAGCAATTGATAAAATACGAGAGACACGGACCTCTAGGTTGTGTTTGGAATAATAACATTTGTTGATTCAATAAAAATCTGAATGTAATAATACATTTGTCCCATATTTGCATCACAATGAAAAGCTGAATGTAGTTTAAGACTTCCAATGCACATCAAATAGTCCAAAAGGGCATTTTTTTCTAATTCACCTGAGAAAAACCATTGCTTAAAAGTGTCAACATTTAAGTTGGTGAGTTATTGATTAGTTTAAATATAAATGATTCACTGTATATCACAGTATATGTAAAATCCCAAAGATTTATAAAGAATGCATGACCCATTTATGTCAACAAAAATACACAATCTTACCCCGAAATTATATGTAAATTATCATGACAATTTTATGTCACCATAAGTTCCAAGTATGTATTGTGTCGGGGGGCCCTGTAGTCCCCCAACAATGATCGAATGTTTAACTGTTCGTTTACTGGGTGGTAGCTAAATCATCCGAAGGCGTTGTCAATCCCGAATTAGATCTATATTGTTGTTTTACAAGTATTCGTAATCACCCGAGAACGGGATCACATCACGATTTGATCTATTTCATACATACATTCGCGCTCACACCTACAAGTGATTTACGTTATGCGCATGTGACGTTGACTTGTATGTACACCTAATTGATGGGCAGTGAGTAGTGTAGTGATACAATTATGTCGTATAAATATGTACTCCCGTTACCAGTGTCCCCTCCAACGAAACAACCCCGGGGCAGTAATTAGTAATGTATAAATATAAGTTCAATCAGCCTTAGCTAATCCGAAAATCATTTCAAATTGTACAGTATGCAGTTGTGACAAAATGAGTCAAATAATGTCATTCCATAGCGAGCTATGCAATAAGTATGTAACCATTTGTAAAAAAAAACAATCCTGTAAATGCATTTGTAATATAGCTGTTCTCACCCCAAAATCTATATGTTTAAACAGAAGAATGAAAAAGACTAGACTGAAAACGGAGGTCGTTTGACCCAAAAACGAGTCAAGACAAAATCCGTACCCGGGACCCGTTCTTTAAAAATCAAAAGTTTGAAAAATTAACCCTACAAAAGTTTTTATATTTTTCCTACGTAAATTATGACTAAAGAAAATTTTCTAAAAAAGAAAAATATTTTTTTGATAATTTTTGTATTTTTTATGAATTTTTAAAACTTTTTACGAAATTAAATTGTAAAAAATACTAAACTATTTTTAAAAATTCTGAAAATTTTTCCTAAAATACTTTGCACTACAACTAACCTAAGAAAAATAAGAACCCCAAATTTCGGCTTATAAATAAGCCGAAATAAGCTGTAAACAGCTTATAGCTTTAAGGGTCAAAACTCCCTTATATAACTAAGTGCCCAAGAGTCTTTCAGAAAAGACCCAAGGGCACAGCGGTAAGGGAGTTATAAAAGGGGTGTATTGAGGGTGAGACCCGGGTTCGAGTCTTGCTCACCCGGGTTTCCCCTTATCTCCCCTTTTTTTTTCAAAACTTTTTACACAAACTTGTTAAGCTCCTTGAGCTTAACAATTTTTATAACTACAACTTTTTGAGATTGCTTATAAATAAGCTGGAAAACGGGCTTAAAAGTGGCAGACTTAACTTTTTCACTATCCCTTAAAATGTTAATAAGCTAATAAATCCAAATAAGCTTTAACTAAACTAATTAAGCTAAGAATGGCTTAAGGCCAACATAATAAGCACAAATGAAAAGCTTAAAGTCAAAAATAAGCAAAGAGAAAAATGAAATAAGCCAAAGTGCTTATAACTGTTTTGCAAACAGTTGGGACAGCTTTTGGGGCTTAAATTTAAGCCCCTTAAGCTGTTTTTGAGGACAAGTGGGGCCCACAGCCCTGGACACTTGCCAATAAGCTTCAATAAGCCCCAAAGGCTTATTGCTTTGACACACAAATAAGCCCTCAAATAAGCACCTCAAACTGACAGACCTCAAAAGAAAGAGCTAAGGACAAAAATGGCTTATTTTCTTGAAATTTTGGACTTAAAAAGCCATAAAAATGCAAGTAAGCTAGAAAGAGGACTTAACTATCACTAATAAGCTAATGAGGGACTCAATTAAGCAAAATAAAGAAAGAAAAATAAGCTTAAACACCCTGGAATAAGCTGTTGTCCTACAAGGGTCAAAAAACAGTCAAAAGCTCACTTTTGGCTTAAAAGTAAGCCACCTAAAGGTGATTCTAAGGGCTGAGCTTTTTAGGGTTTATAAATGAGCTTATTAACTCTCTAAAATTGTAGAAAGGTTGGGCTTAATTACACAAATAAGCTGGTAAAAATGGGCTTAAAAAGAGGGTTTTGCACCAGGGCAAAAAGTATGCAGAAAGATGAGCTAAAAGTTTAGCTTAATTTAACCATTCAGATAAGCTCAAATCCATAATCCAAATTCAAACAGATAACAAGGGGCTAGTGATGAGCTTGTTTTCAAAAATTTGAAAACTAAATCAAATTTTAAGTGACTTAAAACCTTGATTGAGTTTGGCTGTTTTTCACAAAAACTTGACTTGGACAGAACTAAAAATTACAAAGACAGTTTTAAAACCAATCTTTCCACTGCATTGACACAAAGAAAACACACTTAAAACAACTTTGAAACTAATATTTAAAGACCAAATTAAAGGAGCCTTTTGGATCCTAATTTTCACCACAGATTCAAAGTCTTTAAATAAAGCACTGAAATAACTAGAAATTCAAAATGACAGTTAAGCAAGCTATTATTGACTGAAAAATTATGTAAAAACTAGCTCAATGAAAATTAAACTTATAACACCTATATTTAAACACTTACACTTAATAATAAGCATAATAAGCATACCAAAAGAAGAAATAAGCACCATAATCCCTGTAAATAAGCAAATGCTAAAAATGAGCTAAAAATGGAAATTGAGAACTTACCAAGCCCTTTGCTCTAAACAAGGGCAAATAAGCTATTGAAAGCTCAATCTACAAGCTCCAGCTTATTAGAAATAAGCTGGTATAGTCCATAAGCCCATCCAAATTCGGCTTATCATCCAAATTAACAAGCTGTGGTAATTTGAGTGGAATTTCAAGTTCAAGTCCAAATTTTACTTAGCTTTTTAACTTGTTAAGTGAACATAGCTTATTAATAAGCTGTTTTAAGAGCTTTTTAACACATTTAAGGGTAATTAAGCAACTTGACAATGAAAACTTAAAAACGGGCTTTTAACTTAAAAACTTCAATACTCAATTAACTTGAAAGAAAAGTGCAATAAGCATATAATAAGATGTAAATAAGCTGAAATTGACTTAATTGAAAGAAAAACTTGCTAAAAATTAACTACTTATTAACTAGATATTAACTAGATACTAACTTCGGCTCACATAGCCTCTTTTTATACTAATTCCTAAGTCCTAAGCTCTTGCAAAGTGTGTTTCTTCTGTGAGAGACTTCAAAATAGTCTTTTTAGCCATTGATGAGCTTTTGTGCTTCTTTGAGTTAATCCCAACCATTGATTCGGTTAAAGAACATGGAGAATGGTGAGATTGCCAACATGGCAATGCTTTAGGGCTGGTTGAATGATAGTGGAGAGGGGGTAAAGGTTTATACCATTGGTGGATTTGGTTTATAGGCTGGGTTAAGTGGGTTAGGGATGACGGGTGAAAAGGGATTTGGGGGTAAAGGGTAAAAGTTGTAAATGTTTTAGGGTTAGGGTTTTGGTTTTCACATGATTGGCCCCTCAAGTTATATAGGTGTATTGCAAAATTCGTCCTTGTGTGGTACAAGTATGAGGGTTTGGCAGAAATGCCCCCTCAACTTGTATAGGGTAATTACATGGGTGGTCCTTGTGTATTGCAACTTTAAGGGTTTGGCAGGAAAGCCCCCTCAAGTTACACTTTCCTTGAATTGCAAATTTAACCCTTGTAGTTTTATCCCCCTTCCATAACTTTGGGATATGACAATTTTCGTCCCTTAAGTTTGCATTTTCTTCTTTTGGTTGACTTTGACTTTGTCGGGTTTGACTTTTTGTTGACTTTTTGACCCCGGCTTTTGACTTTTCAGCTCTTTTTGTTTCCGTGCTCGTTTTTGTCCGTTTTGGCTTTGTTTTTCGTCCTTTTGTGAATATCCGTTTCCTGCACAACACAAATGCAAAACAAACATATATTTGGCAGTTTTTGTCTGTTTTTGGTCATTTAAGTCCGTTTTTAATGGATAAAGGTATGTGTAATTTAGCACATACCAGGGCTATATAAAGAAGCACGCAGCAGCTGTTTGAGAAAAAAAATAGTTAGATTTTAGAGGGAGAATTTATAGTTAGATTTAGTTTATTAAAAATTAGTAGTATAGGGTAGTTTTAGGAGTAGAATAGTTTAGCTTATTTTAGCTTATTATTGTAAAAGCTTTTTAGCTTATTCTCAACTTATTGTATTGGCTTATTTTTCATGAATGAAGATGCTTTTTATTAAGGTTGGTTTTATTAATGCTTTTTATCTTTATGCTTATTTCTTATGCTTATTCTTCTACTCTTTCTTTTCTTTTGCTTATTTTCAAATAAGCTCATGCTTATAGCTTATTTTTGGATCCCATCTTTTAAGCTTATATTCTAATAAGCTACTTCCATAGCTTATTTAGACTAGCTTATTTTATATTGTTTTTGATTTAGAGCTTTTCGAGTGAGCTTATTTTAGCTTATTTTTTGATTGCTTATTTTTATTCAAGCTTATTTTTTTTCTTTATATAGATCTAATCCTTAATCATACCCGATCCGAGTTCACTTGATTGAACACCTTAGTTTCGGGTGGATTAGATCTAAAAATAATAGATCTTATATTTCTAGCTTATTTTCTAGCATAAAGTTTGTTGCTTTTTAATTCTAGCTTATTTTTCTTAGATCTAAATCTTTAAATATACCCGATCCAAGTTCACTTGATTGAACATCTTAGTTTCGGGTAGATTTAGATCTAAAGTTTTCATCTTTTAGCTTATTGTCTTTAGAATAAATTCTAAAATAGCTTTTGCTTATCTCATCTTTTTCTCTTTTCTTGTCTTTACTTTTTCAAAAATGCTTATTGTTTGATTAAGCTCGATTCGAATGCTAAAAAGGGTGTCATGAGTCTCCTACTCGACTTATTCATTAAGTCTTGAGCACCTTTATCTTCGAGAGCTTATTATTTAGCTTATTTAGTCATAAAGTTCTAAACTTTACTAGTTTTTCTTATAGCTTATTAAGCTAGGGCTTATTTCGAAGGGTATTTGTAGCTTATTTGAGAAGTGGCTTATTTATAAGCTTATATTCTTCATCCGTTCTTCGAAAAAGCCTTGATAGCTTTTTAGCTTATTCTAGTTTTTATTTCAAAAGTAGTTTTTTTTAAAATATTAATAGTCATTAGAATTTTCCAATTTACTTACCGTCATTTTCTTTAATCAATTTAATACATGTCATTTATATTAAAAAAAAAAAGCACTTAACTTATTAGTCATTTAATTTCTTGAAATTTGTTTTCGAAGGATTTTAATTCGTTAAACCTTAAACCCGCACTTAATGAACATTTCACGTCACTTAGCAAGCATTTTCGTCATTTATATCTTTTAGATCAATTTTAGTATAATCTTGTAGTTTTTTTTATCTTAAAATTAATATTAGTTTAAAAATAGTTTAAATCCAAAAGTTTAGTTTCCCTTTTATATGCTTTTCCTTTTAGTAGATTTAGATAACCAAACCCAAAAACTTAAGTGATAATCAAGCTCGATTTACAACTTGAACGTAGATTTCCATTCACTTCTCGCCGAGGAAACGACCCGGGAGGTTTTTGATAATTGCTTTGGTTAAAATCGATTTTCTAGAACCCGAAGGAAAATACTTTCTATACTATTATTGGCCTATCCTTATTAGTACGTAAGCAATTTCATATATCGGCATCATATCCCAAGTAGAATGCAAGTAAGATTTAGGATGATAAAATTAAATGATCATCCAAGGCAAATTTCATTGCCCGCCTACATACCATAAATTCTACTAATAAATTCATAAGACTACGTAGCAAAGCATAGACTAAAGTATAATCATAAATTTAATTAGGTACTAATAATAATAATGTATTTAACAACTCACTTCTTTCTACCCTTCAACACGTTCTTGAGTGCTCTTCCGATTGACATTAACCCGTTTTGGTGCTCGTCTTGTAGTTGATTTTGATGGTTTAGGATTTCAATTTGTTATGAAATAAGGGGTTCCATGTTTGAGTTAATATTTGGTAGGTTTAAGAAGATTTGTGGAATGTCATTTGATAGAGATTTGACAAAACGTGAAGGAGAAGGAGTGCTAGCACGAGAGGTGCCTTCATCATTCGGGGGGAAAACAAATTACTTTGTACTTTACTAAATTTTATTTTGATTTAATCCTCCTTATTTAGTACGTAAATCCTCATATTAACTATATATTATATTTTATATCATATATATGTAATGTATAATATTTTAATAATATTTTATATATAAAATATATATTATATTATTATACTCAATAATTATATTTAAAATTTTTAAAATTATATTATCATTAATTCAATTTACTTTAATACATAAATATTTTAATATATTTTAATTATCTTTTTATTGTTTTGTGGTGTAGTGGTTGTTATTGTGTGTTGTTGTGTGTGGTGTTGGGTTGTGGTAACGTCTATTGTGGTGTGTATGTGTGAGGTGTCTGTGTGTTGATTGGTGTTTAATTTCGGGGGGAATATTATTGGATCAAGGACTCCTTGGACGCCAAGATTTCCCAAAACTAAGAAAACCTGTTTGTTTTTTCACGGTCGATTTCGGAATTCGGTTTTTCCCTCACAGTTCGCTATTAATCTTCTATAGATATTGGAAGATGTTCTCGAGAGGTTAAGTTTGGATATTTCCCGGCTTTTGTGGGTTCAGGGGACCAAAGTTACCAATTGTTTTTCATGTTACTTTCACATTTGATTAATGGGGGGCCCACCCCACCCGTTGTAGTTGTGATCCCAAAAAAAACTCTCGGCCAGAAACTTTCTCAATAGTAAACACTATGGTTAACTCAGCCATTATCCATACTTTTGGGAGATGGGGGATGTCCCTGCTAATGGGATAAATTTCCGGGGATCCTTTTCCTCCAAACAACCCCCCCCTTCCCTATGGACAACACATGGATGGTAATACACGTCGGTGTGGATTGGGTCAAGCTTAAGTGGGGGGGGAACCCTTTAAATATAAGCGCATTCGCTGGGTGGGGGTACCACTCATTGGCTTATATTTCCCTAAGATCTATCGGTGTAGTTATGTTTTGAACGTTAGTTGTAAATGAGAGAAATAAAGCGTGTTTTTTGTTGTGAGTGGGAAAGGCCATGTGCTCCTCTTTATCCTTTTTTGCCATTGGTTTTTGTGTTTGTCAATCATTCAGGTTCCCAGGGATGTCCTAGAATTTTTTATGAAGCATTCCTATTGTTAGGCTCGCTCGGTTATTGTCACGCTCAAAATTCGATCCCATTATATGAAGCTTCATGGTTCCTCTGGCTTTATTTTTTTGGGGGGGAAAATCCGATTAATTCTGTCCAATCTTATCGCTGGGTGACCATATCGGTTTTTATCCTTTAAGGATACTTAACAAATATTACGGTGCTTTGGGATTTATACGTTAGTGGGGGGGGGTACCTTTTACTCGCCTTAAACAAACATATTGGAGGATTATTGTTTTCATTTTCTAGTTATTGGGGGATGGAGGGGAGGATCCTCTACTCGATTTTGCATTATTGACCTGCAGACTCTGATATTTGTTGTTTTCAATCGTCAATCCTGTTTTTTATCCAACCCAAAACAATTTTCACAAAATAATAAAAAAATGATATAAAAAAATTTTTACAAAAATTTCCAAAAATATATACAGTGTCATCTGGGTCCTCAGTTTTTGGGGACTTTTCACTGATTGGGCTAGGGGATATAGGAGAATAATAATTTTGGAGACTCGCGAAATCAGACAGGCGTTATTGCGATTTGAGGTGGGCTCGCTAGCTTGTTCCTTAACTTTTTATATTGGGATCTGCCATAAATAGCTTATTTCGGTCATAAAATATTCGCGAAGGACGATAATAAATGATAGTGTTTTTTATTTTTTATGAGGTTGAGAGATGAACTAAAAAAACAAGGTATTATTTGGTTTATTTTTCGTTTAGATGCTTTCATGTGTGTTAAATTTGTGGGCTTTTTTCTCCCATAAGATTTCTTTAACCTGGATTTTCAATATACCATAGGACTTACTTTTTGGAGGGGGATTAAAATCTTTATCATATTTTCTCCAATTTACTTTTTTATATTTGATTCCTCATATTGTTATTTAGCAAATAAACTTTTGGCCTTTGTGTCGCAAAAATTGGTTTTTACCTTTGAAGATTTTTTTCATAAAAGAAAAATGTTTTTCTCTTAAAAAAAAAATATACAACTTATATATACAAAATTAAAATATATAAAAAGTAATAAATATTTTTTGACTAAGTATTTAAATATAATAAACCGTTGGGCTGATACAGATTTGTTGTATTATTCTATTATTTTGCCCGGCCTTCGCCAAAATATCCGCGGGACTTTTTATTTGCACATGGGACGCTTTCTACAAAAGAATAGCCCATTATAGTATAGGATTGACAAAAATAATCTCATGGAGGAGGACTGGTTATAAAGATATTGCTTTGGCATTTTTGCCGGCTCCACAACCACTCGTATGGTTATTATGCAGTCTTTCTGAATAGATGGCGTCATGAGGGTTTTTACTATATATGTGCACAATTCGCTCTCCAATGGTTTTAATATATTTAAGTTGTTGGGATTTTATACATAATAAAGAGGATTTCACTTTTTTCGTTTAAATTTCAAATTTTTGCTTCTATTGGTCTACATAAACCTTTGGCTTTATTTTCTTATTTGATTGAGCTATGTGTTAAATCACGGGGAAACACCAACCTTAAAAAGAGTTTTTTTGAAGAAAAACCTAAGGGTTCCGTTGGAAGTCACGATACTAGGTTCTCCTGTGGGGGTGTCAAAATGCCACTGGTTTTCCCTAACTTAAAACCGCAATGGGTTGGGATGTTGCCGAGGGGACGGGGATAAATTTTCGCACTACATCGGGTTGATCTTCGCCTTCTAAAACTCATTAATCTTCCGGGTGGAACGTGGACAACATTAGAGTGAATATTTTTGTTTTTGTTGCATAAATAAAAACATTGATTTTCCATGGTATTGAAATTTTTCAAATATAAATTAGCACATTTAACAACCTAAAAGATCTTAATTAAATTGGTTAGAAAGGAGAGTGAACAAGTTCCACAGTTATGCAAATTGTGAGTAGTTAGTTAGCATATTCTTAATACTTCATTTTTATGACAGGGTGATTTTCGTTTTTGTTAAGGCTTGGTTTGGAAATGTAAGCTGGAATAAGGTCATGGGCGACGTTTGAATTTAATCACCTTTTTTTGGGGGGGGATTTTTTCGGTTCGGAATGGCATCTTGTTTCTATGAATTCCCTTCATTGTTATTATAAATTAAACGGGAAAGTTCAAAAAAAATGTTTTTGTTCAGTTAAGACATAAATTGAAAAAAAAATCACAAAAACAAAAAAAAATATTAGTGGTTAAGTTCTAGTTGTAAAAATAAATTTAAAAAAAATGGTGGAAATAGACGGGGGCTTTTCAAAAAAACGTATATGGGTGTCTTTAGCTTTCACCTCGGCAACACACTCCGTTGTATGGATTATCTTTTTGCTGGTGAGGGTTTATTAATCGGAGGTGGGGTATCAAGAAGTTCTTCATTTAGTATTTTTAAATGTGATATAACCATTCATTAGCAATTGTTTTTGGAGGGAGGGGGAAGTGGGTGGGACAATGTTTTAGTTTTGGGGGATTTTTTGGGTTGCGTTTAATTATTTTACACAAACCATGTTACTTTTTCACCCATTTAAAATCCAGAAACTTTAAATGACCAAAAATAAAATCGTTTTTGACTCCTCTAACATTATTAAACACATTTGTTATTTTTGTATTTGTTTTTCCAATTGTATATTGTGTAAATTGGAAAACGGAATTTAAATCCAAACAAAAAGGACGAATAAATTCAAGCAAAAATCGGGGGGGGGGAAGAAAACAAAAATAACCGAGTCAAAAATCTTTATGGTAAGTAATAGCGTGGATAATTTATCAAGAACAAGAGGGTCTCTCGAGATATATCTCACTCGGATATATACAGCCAACATGGGAGTTTCGCAAAAAGTTTCAACAAAACAGGTCGTAGCGGTCGCAAGAGGAAACGAGCCGGTTAATGTTAAAGGGTAAAGGAGACATACTCTTTTTTGGGGGGGTGCCAATAAAAAAAAAACCCCGAAACCTCATCATCTAGAACTGGGGCACAGGGTTCAGCCCCTTTTTTTGTATTTATTGAAAAGACTAATAAAGGTAGGATTATAGCCCTAATCCCCTATTATTTTTTATATTTTTTTTACAACGTATTCCCAAATAATAGCCTTAAAGTTAAAAGCACTTTATGGGAAGGGCTTTCGCTTTAAAAACTATCTAGGTTTTTGGGGCCCTCCCCATTACCCCTCCTTTCAATAAATAAACTTATTAAAAAACTTCAAGTTTAAGGACACCTCATGAACCCTATGCATGTAAGTATTGGTATGTGCTTAATTACACATACCGTTTTCCATCAAAATCAGACTTAAATGACCAAAAATACAATGTATTTGTATGTTTTCACTTATATTGTGTAGGTAACGGATAATCAAGAAAAGGACAAAATCGAAGCCAAAACAACAAGAAACGAGCACGGGAATGAAAAGAGCGTGATGAAGTCAAAATCAAGTCAAAAAGTCAAAGTCAAAGTGAAGCCAAAACAACAAATCCGAGCACGGGAACGGAAAGAGCGTGATAAAGTCAAAATCAAGTCAAAAGTCAAAAGTCAAATCCGAGGCCGACATCGAAGAAATACTTAATGGGCCAACCCTAATCTATCTAATGGGTTGGGTCAGCCCATTAAGCTATTTATACAAAGACCAAAAGCCCAACTATAACTTAAGGGGCAAAACTGCCAAACTCCCAAAGTTATACACCTAAAGGACGAATTATGCAAAATACATATACAAGATGAGGGACCATTTCTGCCTAGTCCCCAAAACAATTACACCACAAAGGACTTAGCTTGCAAAAGCTATATACAACTTCAGGAGGCATTCATGCCATCTATCCAAACTCACCCCTGTTTATACCTTATTGTATAACAATTTTTTCCCGCCCAAATTTTGGCACTATTCATCATCTCCTCCACCTCTCACACCAGACAAAAAAACATAATCCTTTTTTCTTTACACCTTTTGTACTACCTTATTACCCCTATAACCCCACTTCCCACATGGGCTTGTTGCCAGCTGGCAATCCCCATGCTTTCAATTCGACACAAAAAAATTTGAGGGTTGAGATCACACAACTTGGGCTCTACACAAATTTGATGGCTAGGATTATTGTGTGACTCACTCACATAACAAAAACACTCTCAATCCCTCTCACAAAGAAAGCACAAGAAAGAAGAGGTCAAGATCCAAGACTTAGAATCTTCCTTAGTACTAGTATAAAATATAAAGCTCATTTGCAAGCATCGGGCCTTGAAGTGAATAAGTAGTTTTAGTATTTTATTCAACTTTTATAAGTGTAATCTTTAATATTGTAAGGTTTTTATGGATTAATGAAATGTAAGTTTTAGTAAAAAATCCATTTTCTTAAGTTTTTGTTTACACAGTCATCAAAAGCTATTCCATAAGCTGTTTTTAAGTCTCTCTTTATACATATAAGTTCACTGTTTTAAGTTATATCAAAAAAGTAAAATAAAAGATCACCCCCAGAATTTACACTCAGCTGAATTTGTGGATGATAAGCTAGATTGGGAAGAGCTTATACACCTACTAGCTTGTCATTTTGACAAAGCTTAAATATTGTTCTTTTATAGTCCTTTATATTGCTTTGTTGTAACCGGCTGTTTTGGAGCACGGGGTTTGTAAGTCCTCATTTTTAATTTTTAGCTTTGCTTTGTTATGATGTTTAGTGCTTATCTTGCTTAGTTTTTAGTTTAAAAGTGATTTGTGCAAATTTCTTAGTTAGTACTATTAGTATATGTAGTTAGTACTGTTTGATTAAACTAGCTTATTGGAGTGCTTATTTACTGTTTAAACATGCTTATTATTGTTTTTTATAGCTTATTTGATATCTGGTCTAAGGAGATTATTCATAAAAATATCAAGTTATTAAGCAAAATAGTTGAAAACAGTTTTAAAAAGGGTGTTTCGCATAAGCCTCAAAATGGGTCAAAATGGTTTCAAAATAGTTTGGGTTACTTAGCCAACTTTGGTGAGCTTATTTGTAATCTTAATAAGCTGTTTTTATAGGTTTCTTAGTTTAAAAGTTTGATTTTAAGCCTTTTCTATAAGTTGTATAGAACTGTTGGGGTAAAAGCAGTTCTAGATAGCTTATTAGCTTAAGCTTGGTTTAGCTACTTATTTTTGTGATTTTCATGCATATTTAGGTCTCTTAATTAAGTAGTGTAAGTGTCAGGAAGTGTGCATTTCATCTTAATACTTCTTGTCAAATTTTAGTTAAGTAGTGAAAAATGAAGATTTTGCTTTTTCAAATGCTTATTGTTGCTTATTGTGAATTTCAAAATACTTTTTGAGTGTTGATTATTGTTCTTTTAGGACTAAATTTAATCTGTTTGTAGGTTAGAAGTTCATAAGGATCCTTTAGCTTGCTTAATTTTAAGCTCAAAAGTGCTACTTTGTGCTTTTTGAAAGTCTGTCAAAAATTTTCTAAGTGTTGAGTCAGTGTGAGATAGCTTTTTTCCTTTAGCTTTTTAAGTGCTTATTTGAATTTCAAAATCTATTTTGAATGTTGATTATTAAAGCTTATTGGATAAGCTTTTCAGTGGCATAAGCCAGTAAGCCACTAAGCCATAAGGATCCTTTTGCTAGCATATTTTTAAGCTAGAAAAAGCCTTTTGGGTTTTTCACCTAACAGTACTAACTCCAAGTTAGTACCGCTGAAGCATTTTTGCTTATTGAAGCTTATTAGCTTATTGTTTTTGCTTATTTAGGATTAGCTTAGCTTTTTAGGTTAGATTAAGCCCATTTTAGCTTATTGTCTTTAGTTTAGAGCTTATTTAAGCTTATTTGCCTTTTTAGAGTAAATTTTAAGTGTTTATTAGTTTTTTAGCTTATTTGCCATTCTAGCTTATTTTAGTTGCTAATTTTTGTTCTTAAGTGCTTATTAGATATTGCTTATTGTTTGTCTTAGCTTATACTAAGTTTTCATTTGCTTATTTGCTTTAAAAAAGCCAAACAGTTTAGCTCTTTTTAGTTTTAAGTTTTTAAAGCTTAACTGTGACTTTCTTGTGCTTATTTAAGTGCTTATTTTTAAGTTATAATTTTTTTGTCTTTTTTAAAGTTGCTTATTTTTAGCTTGTTCAAAAAGTTGTAAAAAAATTGCATAACAAAAACGTTGGGATTAGGAGAGGCCCCAAGTGAGCAAGACTCGAACTCGGGACCTCAACCCCATCAACCAACGTTTTATAACACACTCACTACCGCTGTGCTACAATAGCTCATCCGGTAGTGAGTTGCTACATTTTATTTATAAGGGCATTTTAGCCCAATAAGCCCATAAGCTGTTTTCAGCTTATTATGGCTTATTTATAAGCCCAATTTTCTAGCTTTTATTTTTCATAGAACCAGTACACCTTAATCTACTTTTCTGTATTTTTTCACATTTTTCCGACTTTGTTTGATATTTTTTATCATTTATTATCTTTTAAACTGTTTTTTTATTATAATAAATTAAATAAAAATCAAAAAAATATTTTTCTTTATTAGAAAAATTTATTTTATCATTCTTCACTTCGGAAAAAATAGAAAAACTTTCGTAGGGTCATTTTTACAAAATTTTACTTTTTAAAGATCGGGTTTCGAGCCCGATTATCGTTTTCTCGTTTTTGAACTCAATTTAACTCCGTTTTCGTTCTAGTTTTCTTTAAACTTACTTTTTAGTCAATTTAAGTCCATTAAAAGTGAAAAAAAAATCAATTTAGGCTTAATTTTGAAAATTTAGGGTTTTTAGTGTGTCGTTTTAGCTTCCCGTTCTCGTTTTTAGTATAGTTTGCCTTATTTTTCCCGTAGTTTTAGAAAATCCAATCCAAATCTTGTTCTATTCAATCATCAAATATCAATCCAACTCTCGACTTTCCAATTCGCTCCTCGTTGGGGATAAACGACCCGGGAATATTCTTATACTACTTCCGGTTTCATTGATTTTCTTGATAATTATCCTCATTATATATTTATAAGTATATTATATATTTATTTATGTAAAAAGGGATTGATTAAAGAACCAATCAGTCAACCTAAATTGGGCCTTTGGTATCCTAAGGACTCACCATTTGATTTGGAAGCTTATACTGGCAGTGACTATGCTGCTGCTAGTTTAGACAGGAAATCCACAATAGAAGGTTGTCAATTTCTTGGGAGAAGATTGATTTCATGGCAATGCAAGAAGCAAATTGTAGTTGCCAACTCTACTACTGAAGCAGAGTATGTAGCTGCATCTAGTTGTTGTGGACAAGTGTTATGGATCCAAAATCAATTGCTTGATTATGGATGCAACTTTATGAACACCAAGATTTTCATTGACAATGAAAGCACAATCTGTTGAAAATCATGAGGCTCCTCCCATTGAAACTACATCTGACGAACAAACTTCTCCAATCTCTTTGACAGACGCTGATGAATTTAATCAAGAAGATTTTGCTGATTTTAATGGCAATCTGGATTTTGTTCCATATAACACTTCAAGTCATGAGGAAATTGAATCCTCTACGGCAGCTCTAGAACCATCAAATGTGCAGAATTTCCACCAAGTACAACCCTCAACTCACATTTTGGACAAAAAAAATATCCTCTAGATCAAGTTATTGGTGACCATCCTCAAACCTGTAATGACTCGTCAAAAGCTTCAAAACCGATTTTTTGAGGTATGCATGTAGCGACTAACCGTCCTAGCACTATCGAAAACCAAAGATATTAATGAAGCTATGAGCCGATCACTAGTTGGATTGAAGTCATGCCAGATGAGTTGAATCAATTTGAGAGGACTATTAAGTTTTGGACTCGTTCACGTCAGAAGAATTAATTATTATTGCTCTCAAATGGTCAGGAAGATTAAGTGTGATGCTGAAAATATTGTGGTTTTCGAAACAAAAACTCCGTCTTGTGGCAAAAGGATCAAGCAGGGAAGTAGGCATAGATTTTGGGGGAAAAAAATGGGGAGTATAAAAATATTTGGCTCCTGGTTGCTCGTCTTGAGGCTGTTCGAATGTTTATTGCTTATGCTGCTCATAAGAATATCACCATCTTCCAGATGGACGTTCAAAAAGCTTTTCTCAATGGTCCATTGAAAGAGGAGGTTTATGTCAGCCAACCTGAAGTGTTTATTGATCCAGAATTCCCAAATCACGCTACAGGTTGAAAAAAAGATTTATACGGTCTTAAGCAAGCACCTCGTGCATGGTATGACAAATTGTCTTCTTTCCTAATTCAACATGGGTTCACTAAAGGTATTGTTGACCCAACTTTGTTCACACGACGTCACGGGGAAGACATATTACTTGTTCAAGTATATGTTGACGACATTATTTTTGGATCAACAAATCCAGATTTTTCAAAACGTTTTGCAAATCTAATGAAAAATAATTTTGAAATGTCGATGATGGGTGAACTAAAGTTCTTTCTTAGACTAATTCATCAATCTTCCCCGTGGCATATTATAAGTCAGTCATATATTTGCAATTGAGGGTTAAAGAAACATGGTCTGGATGAGTGTGTCTCCATGAGCATACCTATGGCAATTGAGAGACTGGATGCTGATTTACAAGGCACTCCTACTGATCAAACGACTTATCGTCGTATGATAGGAGGGCTAATGTACCTAACAGCCAGTCGTCCAGACATTGCTTATGCTACTTTTGTATGTGCTCGTTATCAAGCACGTCCTACGGTTAAACACCTCAAAGAGGTTAAACGGATCTTTCGGTACCTAAGACAATCCTATAACATGGGCTATGGTTCCAAAGGGATTTCGGATTTGAATAATTGCATATTCGACGCGGATCATGCAGGATGTAACGACGACTGTAAAAGCACATTAGGAGGATTGCAATTTCTAGGTGAAAAGCTCGTGAGTTGGAGTTCAAAGAAACAAGATTATACTGCGATGTCTACTGCTGAGGCTGAATATGTTTCCTTGTCTGCAGTTGTGCCACTAGTCATTTGGATGCGATACACAATTGCAAGTTATGGATACAAATTACAACCGGTTCTGATGTATTGTGATTCCAGGTAGTGCCATTGCAATCTTCATGCAATCTGGTCCGCATTCATAGACATCCGGTGTCATTTTATTAAGGAACATGTTGAGAAGGGTACTGTGGAACTTTACTTTGTCGGAACAGAATACCAACTTGCGGATCTATTTACTAAAGCTCTTCCTAAATAATGCTTTGTTTATTTGGTTCATCGTATTGGTATGAGATGTATGACTTCAACTCAGTTGAAAAGTCTGACAAAGTCATCTTCTTGAAAAGATTATACATCAAACATGTAAATAAATTTTCCAAAAACAAAAGAAAAAAATTGAAAAAATACAAAATTACAAAAAGATTTGTCATATTTTTCAAAATTAAAAATCAAATACAAAAAATATAAAATATAAAGCTCAAAAACATAATTTAAAGATCACATGATCAGATTCATGATTCCAAATTTTTATAAATAAAAAGCTTTCGATTGAAAAAACGGGATCATAATCTGAGGGGGAGTAATTGAAAAATTTTCATTCATATACATCATTTCAGAAATAAAATAATAACAAAATGATCTTCTCAAATGAAACTATGGACTTTGAAAAAATGATATATTTCAAGGGGGAGTTCGGGCAGTTTTTTTTTAAAAGCTTTTCAATTTTGAACTTGGAAAAAAAAACTTTCATTTTTCGAAACTATGTGGTTTTAGCATCAGATTTCTTCCAAGGGGGAATTTTTTATAACATTAGTCAACTTATCATTACTCGAGGGGGAGTTTTTGAAAATTTAAAACAAAATTCGGAAAAAAAAGAGATAACTCGAAAAAAGAAAATACAAGGGCTGAAAGTGTAAGTTTTCAAAACTTATATTTGGTGACTATAAAAAGAGTAAAACTTTTTCTTTTTACTTTTTATTTTTAACGAGCCAACTTACCGAGTTTGTGAAGAAAATCAAAGAAAAGATTTGAGAAGCTTATTACAGCGATTACACCTTCTTTTCTTTCTCAAACGTAAGTCAACATGAGTTTTGATTAAGTTTTAGCTGTTTTGAATTATCGAGTTTAAACTCGGTAAGAATTGGATACCTGAATTTAGGATTTATCAAATTTTTGATAAATGATTAAGATCAAGGATAATAATAATCAATGATTATGTGGAAATAAGTGTAAAATAGCTTATAAAAGGTCTACGGTCATAAACTCGATGCTGAACATGAAACTCGGATGTACTTGGTGTGTGTTGAAATTTGTACTTATCGAGTTTGATTTGTTGACTATTTTTTTGGAGGGATAAAATGTAAAGGAATCGAGTTTGATTATAAGGAGTCAGCTTTAAATTCCATTGTGAAACTCAGTAATTGTTAAAAAGTCAAACTCAGTAATGTCAAAAAGTCAAATTCAGTAATGTCAAAAAGTCAAAAATCAGTAACAATGAACTTTGTGAATTTTATGCGCTCATAAATTCTGCATGCTTATGATGATTAATGCTTGAATGTCTGTGGAACAAAAAGATCAATCTCTCATGTGTTTTGAAAACATCAAATGATTGTGAAAAAGAAATCAAGTTTTAATGAATTCTAAACTTTGGGTCAAATATGTCTATTCATAATTGTTTAAGTGGTCTAAGTCATGTCCGGTTTTGACCGTTTTCTGCAATGAACAGAATGAGGAGTGAGTGACTTAGTGACCATTCAGTTATTGAATTAGATGTGTTTGTTTACATTGTTTAGGATTCATGACAAAAATAAAAGTGGAAAAGTTTTTATAACTTGAATCTGAAAATCCAGGTTCTTAAGTGTTTAAGTTGGTCTAGGTCACCGTCGTTGTTGACCGTTTTCTGTAATGAACCTGAATGAGGAGTGAGTGACTTAGTGACCATTCAGTTGTGGATTTGTGATTGAATGATTCTATGTTATCATTTTACAAAAAGTTTTTGTCTAAAGATTTCTGAAAAAGTTCTTAAAATATGTTATTGTCAAAATGATACTCTTTCATAAAAACGGTTTTAAGAAGATGTATGATCTCTCTTTAATTTTTCATAAAAGTGTCTTGATTAAAATCAAAAGAGAAATCTTCATCTTTCTTGAAAGAGTATCATGTCACAAAGAATTTCTTGCGAGGATATTTTAAAACAGACAGAGAGAGCTAAATCCATACGCGAAAAAGCAAATCAAAAGTGTGTTCGAAAAAGAATTGCCAGAACACACAAAAATAATAAATCAAAAGAAAATTTTGAATAAAGCGTATGGCATGTGCTGGAAAAAGCAAGAACGAGCACATGAGAAACAAACTGATCAAAAATATATTCGAAAAGAATTGCCAGAACATATAAAACAGATAGAGTGGAAAAAGACAAAAATGTTAAATGAATTGTTTGTTACCTAACATCTTCATTTCATTCATTCAGTAATCATCATGGCACAACAACAACATGCAGCTGATGTTCATCCAGGACGAACTGTGTCCTCCAAATAAAAAGATATGATCTTAAGGATGATAACAGAAGATTTGATTATTGAAACAACGTGCAGATGTTCACCTGGAAAGCAAACTTCTGACGAATTCATCAAGAATTCATCCATTTACGACTAACATTGCAGCTTTTCATAGTACCAGGAATCTATATGGCATAATTTTGGCATACTTTGAAGGAAGACGGATCCAAGTATAGACTCACGTTTATGCTTGACAGGAAAGAGCTTTCTCTTACCTGGATGACTTCAGAACAATCTTTCACCTACCATAAGCAAATGACAATAATCATGATAGTTTCGTGCCACCACCATCATTTTTAGACATGGTTTCATTCTACAAAAATGAATTGGGATTTACAATGAGCTAAGAATCATCAAGCTTTAAGATAATTGTTTCTTTTTTAGGTCTTCGGCAGCCATGGCAAACGTTTTATGCACGATATTTTCCAACATGTTGACAACACTTGTAACTGGAGGGGATCAACCACGTTGACAAAATAATGAAAATGATGTATTGCTTTAGCAATAACATTCATGTTGATATGCGGAGCTTACTATGGAAGGACTTCATTATTCTCTTCATCATCCAACATCTTCGATTCCTTATCCAAGATTTACTAAGATCATCATTAGTCATTACATGACTAATTTTCCTGAGATTTCAAGGCGTGCTTGAGACAGGTATCACAATCTGAAAGATGATGATATAATGAAAAATATCTTTAATTCAGGAAGATACAAAGAAAAAGTTGGAATGAAGATTTCAGCTTGGATGATCTCAGAAGAAATGAAGTACACGGAGCATTATCGGATGTATGTGAATGTGTTTGGGATAGATGTTCCTCTGACTCAGTCACAACCGACTGATTCTACCCAAGGAATGCATAGGACACCTAGCGCCCCTAGGTCACCTAACCCTAACATGGATACAGGAGTGTCAAGTGCTCTAAAACGATCAACTGTGATTCGTTTTCGTATTCCTCAAGAAGATCCACACAATTTAATCCTCCAGCTCTAGGGGTAATTGTGATAAAGGAGGATGAGATGATTTTACAAGATACATTACAGTAGTCTTGTGACACAAAGTCGAGATGAGGTAAGAGCAAGAAGCTAGAGAAATGTGGACTCTGGTTAACGAGCATTCGTATCGTAGAAATTGAAAAGATGGTGGAAGGACCAGAGAATGTTATTGATGATAGTTCAATCCCTAGGAATAATGATCAAAATATTCCCGGCACTAGGTTAGAGCCCAAGAGTGATAAGTAAAGTCTGGTGGGTAGAGAATTTCCAATGTTGAGATTTGGTGGAAATTACTATGTAGTATTACCTGTGAATGTTAATGAAGAAGAGGAAGAAATAAATTGATGAGGTGTAATGATTAAAAAACGAAGGTAGAAAGGAAAGATTGTAGAGGTAGTCTAGGAGTACACGTTCCCCACCCAATTAGATCTCCAAGGACTCATACTGATCTCGTATCTTCGGATACTGTGAAAACTCCGAGGACATTGACGGTAACTGATACTACACTTACACTATCATGTTCACTCAACACTATGTTATCTACCACAAACGATTTCTATCAATATTCAACCAAAACGTGATCATTTCAACGCTACGAGAGTTTCTTTCAGAGTTACAGGTCGTTATGGGATATTTGTTTGAACATCTAAGGGCAAAGTTCTTGTCGAGGAAGTCATTTGATACTCTTGCTGATCATCTTCAGGAAGTAATGTTGAATCAATACACACAAATATGGCTAGTAAGCTTTACCATGTAGCAGTCAAAAAGCAAGTTCCTGAGCAGGTTAAAGTTCAAGTTCCAGTGTATGTTGTAGAAGGGCTGCTTTTGGAAAGGCAACAGAATAAAGAAGAGACAGATAAGATTATTGCTAAAGTATCATTACAAGACATGGGAAATTATAGTGCTAAAATTTCCTCACAGGTCAAAAACGCAATTTGATACTAACAGATTCTTCTGCTGGTTGATGTGTTTGTTGTAGGATGTTATATGTTGGACATATTCTTATGTTCATCCAGCTCAACACAAAACAAACATATGTTCAGAACAACAATATTCAACTGTATCATCAATGAGAAAGCCGACCTCAGTTGCAGCAACAAGGCACTTGTAGAACTTCTGCCGTTCACCTAAGAGATCAGGACGATCCTCATGATGATACTCACCCTGACTGAGGGGAGAATAGTGCAAAGCGGCAGAAGACATTTGAGTATGAAGCACATGTGACCGGAGAGTCGTCTGGACAAGTTAATGAAAAAGAACAAGGTCAATCATCTTTAAGGAATCAAGAGCAAACAGATGATTATGATTTTTGGACTGAGTCTTATGCTTCAGATGATGATGAAATACTAACGGATAGCACAGTATCAACAAGATATCCTGGGAAGAAGTAGTCACTAACCATACGTGGTAGAGCTAAATAATTGCTGATGAGATGTTGCGACATAAGATGTTACTTTAGGAGAGGCATAAATATCAAATTGATCAGATGAAGAGTTTTTGAAGGAGTGGACATTGTTTGGGAAAGCAAAAAGGAAATTCTTGCTTCTCCACATCCACGAAAGACCACACCTTTAGTTCAAAGTTGTTAAAGAGATCCTGAAGCTCCAGCATTGTCTCTGATAAATCAAGATCTTTTGTATTTGAAGAAAGGAAGTGTAGGGCCTGAGAAGATAGTGTTGTTGTCACTTCAAAATTTTCCTGCAATTATCTTTAATGATGTTGTATCGAAGAACGGACTTCCAGATGGGTGAATAAGTGTGTAAAGAAATTTAATCCTTATGCTCGGTATGGTGTTGAACATTGGAAGAATCCTCATGCAAAGATCTTCTACATAAAGAGGCAGAAAGAGCCTGGAAAACCAAAGGAAGTTGTTTATTCGAATTCAAAGATCATTCAAGTTATCAAGAAGTATTGGGAACTGGGCCACGAACA
This sequence comes from Tanacetum coccineum, assembly GCA_026074375.1. NCBI lineage: Eukaryota > Viridiplantae > Streptophyta > Magnoliopsida > Asterales > Asteraceae > Tanacetum > Tanacetum coccineum. The sequence continues at coordinate 38,461 of BQNB010002220.1, forward strand.
CAAGTTCTTCACAGAGATAGTTACAAGAAGAGCCAATGAGTGCATAGTGTCAATTACCGAGCCTGATTACAAGAATCTCAATAAGAATGATATTGAGGATATGTACTTGCTGATCATGAATTGCAAGGTACCAGATTATGCAGAAACAGGTCTGCTTTGGTCTTTATCAGTATTCATCAGAAGTTCAATGATATGGGAAAGAGTGCATGATTTTCAACTTGGAATTAAAAGTTATCAACAGAAAGTTAATCTTACTACACCAACAATATCTTTCCCAGGAGTTGAAAAACACAAAATGTTCTCCATCATCTATGAGCCCATACATGGAATCATATACAAGAATATCAAGAAAGAGAAAAGGGTGATGAGACATTCAAAGATTCATAAGTTTTGTGATGCAACACTAAACAGAGTATTAGAAGGATTAAGGAGTTTCAATAATGATGTTAAGTATGGATATATTCAAAGAGATCTCACCAATGAAGAAGTTGAGTATCTGAAATTGTTTGAAGAAGAGATTGAAGTAAGATTGAAGTATTGAAATCATATGAGAAGATGGGAGATGTATGTGAATAGAAGACCACTTGGACCACGAAGAGAACGCCCAGAATAATCAACCCTTAGGGGGAGATTGTTAGGTTCATAAAAAGTGTTGATTATGTGATTTAGTTATTAGTCTTTATTTTGGTTAGAATAAAGTAGTTTGTAATAAGGTATATTATGCTACAAGTAAGAAATAGCATAATTGCCAAAGAATAGGTACTAGAAGTGAAACATTAAAAAAATAAAGGAAGGGAAGCCTCCTTCCTTCTCCTATAAATACCCCTTCTAATCATCATTAGAAGGTGATGCCTTGTAATAAACTTTTCCTTTTTCCCTCCATTTTAATAACATTTAAAATTCGAATACTTTCCATCCTCTACTATTCTCTCCAAGCTTTTATGGTTGATAATGTATGATTCAAGATAAACAAGACCTATCAAGGGCCCCCTGATAGGCTGGGCGGCCCCCAGATATATCTTGGACCATTGGAACCACCACCAAGAGACGTTAGGATTCCCTGTCTATAAATACTGCACTATTCTCAGCTAAAAAACACACCTCTTTGCATGAATTTTTCAATTATCTTTCTCTCTATAAAAATCTTCTTTCTCTCACTAAATCTCTTGATCACTAACATTGTCTAATCTTATTTTAAGTGATCCAATCTCATCTTCTTCATTCTTTCATCAAGTGCAAGAGAAGAACACTCCTATTCGCCAAGAAACGGAGTGTTACATATTCCGTAGTGAAACGTATTCCTCAGCCAAACATATTTCGTAGTGACATATTCCGCAGTGACAAATTCTGTAGTGACATATTCCGTAGTGACATATTCCGCAGGACAGAGTTTTGTTTCTCAAAAATGATATATTTCGCAGAAAGACCCATGCACATAAACCACAGAATAAAGCAAAACATATTCCTCAGAACATATTCCTCAGCCTTCAAAACATATTCCTCGGCCTTCAAAACATATTCCTCAGCCTTCAAAACATATTCACCAGTCTTCAAATATTTCCGAAAAATAGCATTTTAAATCACTTAAAAACATACTTTTTGGATATTTTGCTTGATTCTTTTTGCAAAAGTAACTATCCTTAAGCCATATCTATCATAAAAATCATAACTTGAACATTTTTAACAACAAAAAAAATGTCCACCTTTTTTCCGAAAGTACAAGGCTTAAAAAATACACTTTTTGATTTTGCAAAGACAAGAATAAGCCACAAAATACATGTATCAATAAGCTAGAAACATGAGAAACAAGAAAGTTTCAAGCTTTTGTACAAAATAAGCAACATCCAAACAAATTCGTGGCTTTTTGGCTTAAAATAAGCCACGAAATAAGCAAATAAGCCTCGAAAACACCCAAATAAGCAACACAGAAACACGAAACGCCCCCAGTTAGCTCTGATGCCACTTGTTACCCATAAAGATTCTGCCATATAACAATGATCCGGAGGTCAGGGAGGATAAAAGTAATAAGTTTCCATATTATTATAATAGAGAGAGAAAGGGAAGATGTGTGTGTGTTATGAGGAGAGAAACACACACACACCTTATGAGAAGTTACAATATGAATCCTCACCCCTCCATAGAAGTATAGAGGAGGTATTTATAGCCCTACTGCATTGCCTACAATGCTAGCTTAACGTATCTAGACCTTATTGGACACGGCTATAATAAGCAAAGTTACCCATAAAAATTCATGCATATAACAACGATCTAGAGGTCAGGAAGGATAAAAGTAATAAGTAGCCATATTATTAGAATAGAGAGAAAAAGGGAAGGTGTGTGTGTGTTAGGAGGAGAGAAACACACACACATACCTTATAAGAAGTTACTATATGAACCCTCACCCCTTCATGAAATTATGGAGGGGGTATTTATAGCCTTACTTCGTCACCTATAATGCAAGCTTAACGTATCTAGACCTTATTCGACACAGCTATAATAAATAATGTAATTTCGTATAAGTCAACATATTTTAAGGCTAACAGAAGACTATTATGATAGGTGCATAAAAAATATGACCATGTCAACTTGCATACAACACCCTCTCATGGCGACCACCAAGCTCTCAGACCTACATCTCAAGTACAACCTTATCAAGAATTCAAGAAACAATATAGCCCAGGGGGTTCTAAGGTACGATCTTGGACGAACAACCTTACAAGGTTTAGGAAAAACAAAGGGCTATGTCCATGGTAGACTAGGGAAACGGACTACAATATACTCAGGCCACGCCGACTACTTTGGCTCCCTTAAAACGACAACTAGAAATGAAAAGGTTGGCTAGCTTCCAAGTAAACGCAAATCCACCTATCTATTTTTCATGCATTCCTATTTACCAATTAGCCATAGCGCACTACAGCCTAGCATTGACCATCAGGATAGCATGCCTACAAACCTAGTCTAAAAAGACACCATGAAACCATTACTTAGCTCAGGCCCCTATAGTAGTATTTATCCTACACTAATCTTCACTCACACACAAGTTGAGAAAGATACCCCAGTTAGGTAAATGATCAACACACTCACATGTGGGAAGCAGCAACACGACATTATCTCATTTAACCCTTATCATATCAGGTTACGCACCCTCACTGTATAGTTCATCATATGGACACCCAAACACATAATATGTCAGGAAAACACTAGGGCTATGAACATTCAATAATTGAGTAAGGACGTCCTCGAAGAATAAGTATGGAGCATTCACATGATTTCATCATAGCACTCTGGTAGCAAAAGAGGCAGTGACTTTATGGAAAACCGGTCACATGTCTCATCATGAAGCATTTCATAGGACACCTTTATCCCATCATCTAACTCGGTTGTCATCACAACAATGATAGCCTCATACAAGGCTAGTAGGATATACATGGATGAAGGAAGTTTAGTTGACATAATGTACCAACACTACTTCAACAAGCTCCCTGAGTACATCTAGTCAGGCCTCATACCACCTACTACATTGTTACTCAGTTTCTCATCCACTGTCAAAAGTGACTACCCTATCAAGGACAATCATGTTGCAATTCCATATAGTCAAATCAACATCCAAGTACGACGTCATACTCACAAGAACATTCTCGAGAATCTTAGGATGGAGGTGTCAACAATCAGGTCAGTGGTCGAATTTCCAACCGGAACAAGAGTCGCAATGGTCAAAAGCGACTACCCTGGTAGAGACGTAAGTTTAACCGCAACGGTGGAAGAAAGAAACATACGCAAGATCACGTGGGAACCTATTCTAAGGGACACTCCCAAGGAGCTAGAAGGTTGTCATCAACCCTGAATACCCAGATCAACCCATCATAATCGAAACCAACCTTTCATCAGAAGCAAAAAACCAACTCGTCCAGCTACTACCAAATAGCCTAGAAGTCTTCTCATAGAATACTTCATACATGATCGGAGTTTCTTGAGAACTTGAATAACATAGCCTAGGCCTGAACCAATATGCAACAGCAATACGGCAGAAAAGGCACAATCTTTCTTTAGAGCGGTCTTAGGCTATGGACTCTTAGGTCGCTGACTTAATCCAGGCGCGCATCATACGGTAAGTTTAATACAAGACTTGGGTCGCAAACCCCGTCATGGTCAAGAAAATAAACAATACATGCCATATGTGTGTCAATTTCACCAGCCCAAATAAGGCCTGCCCAAAGGACAACTACCTATTACCTCCAATCGACTGAAAGGTGGAATTCCTAGCTGATTTCAAACACAAGTGTTTTCTTAATGCATACATGGGATACCACCAAATCCTGATGAAGAAATCCAAAGAAGAGAATATAAACTTCTACACCAATCAAGGCTTATTTTGTTATACCAAAGTTCCCTTCGATCTTAAAAATGTCAGCGCAACCTATCAGCGTTGATAAACAAAGAGTTCATAGCTCAAATCGGAGTCAACCTCAAAGCATATGTCGATGATATGGTCATCAAGAGCAAAAAAGAGGAGGCCTTATTACATGACATCATTGAAACATTTCAAAACCTCTGATGAATCAACATGAAGTTAAACCCAGCCAAATGTACGTATTGGGTAGAAGAATGTCAGTTATTGGGAGACATCATCGACGGCATGGGGATCAGGGCAAACCTTAAGAAAATCCAGGCTACAATAGACATGAAACCACCCAAGAACCTAACAAAAGTACAAAGCCTCAATGGGAAACTCATAGCACTCAGCCATTTCCTATTTCGAGCAACTGAAAAACAGCTAACATTCTTTAAGGTCTTGGTCAAGTGTAACAAGAACAAAGTATTCGAATGAACTGAAGAAGCTCAAACGACATTCAAGGACCTCATGATATTCCTAAATGAACTACCTACCCCGTGATGAGGTTTCATTTTATGCATCTTTCGGGGTCACTTAACCCCCTAAATCATGCAAATATGCCTAAAATATGTGCTTAATCGTTCCTTTTTGTGTTTTTAGCATTTAGGAAGCTCTTGGAGGAAATACACATGACTTGGACTCAATTTAGGAAGAAACGGGACAAGATTGAAACTTTACACGAAGTGGTTTCAAGGATGCACGTACAGTGCCTAAAGATGGCGTCGTAATTCGTAGTGACGCCGTCAGAACTTACAAGCGACAGTGTCAGAAGTTGTGTGACATCGTCAGAACGTAACCGCCTCAAAGAAACCCTAAGAAGATTTGGCGAAGCAACGGCGTCAGGATTTTGGCGACGCCGTCGTGATTAAATTCTTATATATATACCTATGTTTTTAGGGTTTTAGTGTGCAACTTTTGGGAGATGAACCCTAAACATTATAGTTCGAGTGTAGCAACTTTTAGGCCGTTCTTAGGGCTTAAAAACCCTCTTGTATCATCCTTAAACACATGTTTTAATCAAGTGAAGTTATTTATCCTTTAATCTTTCAATATGTCGTATTAGGTGGTTTTATTTTTGATTGATTCTTATACCTACTTTTCCATCTCATTAAACATGCTAGGCTAGATACATTAGTATTTACTTATGATTGCATGAAACTTAATTTGCAGATCCTTTTAATTTTGCATCTTGTGATGCATGTGCGCGTTAGGCTCTAGAAAACTGGCTATAAAATATTACATTAGCATAGACGACTAGGGAAATGCGAGTGTGTAGAAAGGATACCATCGGTAACAGTCTTTATACTACCTTACCCCTAATATGGTTGATCCCTCTTAAGTGTTTTAATGCATGTAATATACTCTTAGGGGCCTTGTAATAGGTCTTTTCGCACTACCTTACATTATAGTTTGCCATGACATAATATTGCAAAGACACAGATTTTAAGCAAACTGTTCTGACCAATGAAAAACTTACACAGTTCATCATTAGTGTGACAAAGCAATAGTATATAGATGAAGCAACCAAGGAGAATTCAAGATTAAGTAAACTAGTTTGTTTACCAAAAATTATTTACACCAAAAGTAGTTTAGATTTAATATTAGTTTAATTAGTTTAAAACCAAAATCCACCTCTTAAAACCTGAATTTTATCTGCTTTCATAAAAATATAAAAACATAAAAATAATCTTCTCTCAACCTCTTAGATCTTAGTTAGGTTTAGTTCGACCCTTCAGACGCTATTCCCTTAGATAACGATAACAACTCCCCGAGTCTTACCTTTCTACACTACAATGGTTAGGTGCTTTGCCTAGGGAGTTGTAAAACATGTTGCTTTACAACGGCCGCATCAAGTTTTTGGCGCCGCTGCATGGGGAATAGTATAGGTTCGGACTCTATCTATCTTATGTCTACTCGTTAGATTCCGTTCTAGTGAGATTTTAATTTTTGTCAATTTGCTTTCTTAGTAATATCTTTTTCTTTTGTTAATTTATTTCGTAAATCTTTTTCGTTACCTCCATAGAAAACGAAAATACTATCCGTACTCCTGGAGATTACTGCAGACCTAGTCACGAGGGATATCGAAACACCATTGAGCTCCTCGATGGGAACAATGTGGTACCTCTGCGATCCGACACCATCCGGTTGGTGCAAAACGGATACTCTTTCCACGAACTTCGGTCCGAGGATCCAAATCAACATCTTAAAGATTTTCTAAAACTTGTAGACTCACTCGACCTTGATGTTGCAAATAGGGAAAGGACGCGCTTGCGTTTATTTTAATTTTCCCTTAGCGATCAAGCTAACAACTGGCTTGAACGTCTTCCAGCAGGATCCATCTCCATTTGGGAGGATCTTAGTACCCATTTCCTTGCTTATTTCTTTCCACCGGGAAGGACTTCTAAACTTTAAAATGACATCTTGATGTTCCAACAACACCAGGGTGAATTTTTTTCTGAAGCATGGACTCGTTTCAAGGACTTACTCTAAAAAGTCTCCCTACATGGCATCGATCTTTGGCTCCAAGTCTAAATCTTTTTTAACCATGTCAATCATGCCACAAGGCGAACCATCGATCAGTCGGCTGGGGGTAAGCTACGTGACAAAAACGTCAAAGAATCATTGGAACTATTAGAGGACCTCGCCCTCTATGACAATGAAAGTTGGAACGACCTAAGAGACTTCGCTAGACCGGTCAAGGAAATCTCTTTGCCTCAAGATGTCCCGAGTACATTCGACCGTCGTCTCATTGAATTCGAAAATCAAGTCCAACGCTTGATGGAAGCTCATCTTGCTCTTAACCCACCCGTTCAAGTGAATAAAATTGCTCTTTCATGTGAGATTTGTAGTGATCCCCACGACACTCAATACTGCTTGGAAATCCCGAGCAAGCATTATGATGATAAATGCATCCTCCTCACGTAGCAACGAAGTGGGAATGTAAGTCGATCAACGAGAAATTACCAACCAAAGTACCAAGAAACTTTAACGAAGCCTTCTAACAGCTGGAATGATTAAACCAAACTTTAATTGGGCACGAACTCAAAACTTCTCGAGTCCACAAAATGGTTCATTTTCCACATACTCTTCCAACTTGCAAAACGGACCCTCAAATTATCATACAAAACTTGAGAGGGTCTTGAACGATTTTGATTCTCATCAAGAGAAAAGATTGTCTAGCCTTGGGACCCAACTCAAGCAACAACAAGTTTGAAGTAATCAACAAATTCAAAACATTAGGGGAAGGTTGTCTCAGAAAAATTTGACAATCCATCCGCTCGTGACATTGGAAAAGATCCTACGCCTCGCATAAATGCCGTTTACCATGCTCATCATGAGAATAAGACACCTCTAATCAAAGCAATTAAAAGCCCATCAAAATTACTCTCTCTAAAATACCAATCCCAATCATCTCTAAGAGCTACCCCTCCCCCAATGCGCGTCTATTTTCGTCAACACAATATACCTTTAAGAAATGAAGATGAATCCTGTGGCGCAGTACCAAAGAATCCTTATGCTGTCGAGGACGAGACACGAGACCATAAAACGAAATGAACCGGATGACAAAACATGAAAGAGACAAAAGAAGGTAGACTAAGGTTGCAAAGAAACGTAGGAGTCAGAGAAGAGGAAGGACGGAACTAGCATACTTCAAAACCTTCCCCACCATAGAAGAGTTAGGTCATCATGAGTGGATTTTGAAAAATCCTCGACCTCCTTGGGTTAGTGCTAAGGTAAAAACAGGAAATCTAAATAACATACAAATCTCGTGCATGATTGGTCAATTCCTCAAGGAACAAGCTTATATTGATTTTTTAGATTCACCACTCAATGTAATGTCTCACAAAATGATGAAGAAATGATAACATTTAAAATGCCTCACAAAATGGAAAGATTCAAACATATTGATAAAGAGATCTTGAAATTAGATAACATACCACCTTTTATCATAACAGACAATGATAATGACCAAAAAAACCTATTAAAAGTCTTCTTGAACTAGTTAGAATTACTCGCTCATAGTTTTTTGTGTTAATACTGCTCAGCTAGAGTTAGTACTGCTAAGAGACTTCAAAGAAAATATACTAAGTAGTTACTACTGCTGGTACAAAAGTTAATGTTGCTAATACAAAGTTACTACTGCTAGTACAAAAGACATGCTTTGAAGTTCAAGCTGCTGAAGAGTATTATACTAACCAGAGAAAATATTTCTAATAGTTTAGTACTGCTCGTAATTAAGTTAGTACTGCTAGTGTAAATTTAGTACTAGTTTTGTTTTATTACTTTTCCGCTTACTAGATATGTATTAGTTACTTATAGAAAAGAATTTATATACCTAGGAAAGTATTGTAAGCCGAGTAGGGGACTCCTATGGTGTTAAAAGGAGTTCCAAGGGCAATAGTATATTGATATACAACACATGAACCAAAACAAAAAATAAATCTTTTCATAGCTTAGCAAGCCTTTTGTAAACCTTAATACTTTAAAGAATATACGTATTATTAATAAATAATTGGAGCTTATTTGTATTTGAGTACTGTTTCATTAAGAAATCCTTCTTAATATCAAAGATTAGAATCGCATAATCTTTAAAACATTCAAACAAGGCTTTTTACTATAGTTGTGTGAGTTTTTTATCTAATATACTAAACCTTAAACAAGCATAAGGAATTCGATCTATTTATGTGGGATCAACAAGTGGTATAAGAGCTTGTTGAAAAGCTTTGAATAAGAAAAACCTGTTTTTATACACAAGATCTTTTGCTAAAAGATATGGATCAAGATTTCGCACACATGGTGGCTGCATCCAAAGTTCCCATGCTCAAACCTGGTGAGTATGAGATTTGGAGGATGAGGATTGAATAATATATCCAGATGATAGACTATGTACTGTGGGAAGTCATAGAGAATGGTGCAACCTTACCAAAAACAAAAAATTGTAGAAGGAGTTATGACAGTGATGCCTGTTACTACTGTTAAAGAAAAGGCTCAGAGAAGACTAGAAGGTGAAGCTAGACGTAACTTTAATATGGGCATTCACAAATGAACATCAGTTAAAGTTTAACTCTATAAAGGATGCTAAGAAGTTGCTGGAAGCTGTTGAAAAGAGATTTGGTGAGAATGCAGCAAATACTAATTGTTGATCCCACTTGAATGGATCTTGAATTCCTTAGCTTGTGTAAGGTTTAGTTATGCAAGATAAATCCTACACAACTATGATAGAAACTTTGTAAAATATATCAAAGATTATGCGGAATCTAATCTTTGATCAATAAGAAGAATATGCAATAGAACAGTAATTCTAATGAACACACAGATTAACAAACAAAGCTTCAATATATTAATACGAATACTCTAACTAGTATTAGGGTTACAAAACCTTGAAGCTATAACGATATCAAAACAAAAGATATCAAACTCTATGCCCTAGGACCTCCTTTTATACACCAAGGAGTCCTAGTCGATTTACAATATATTCCTAAAACTTAGAATATTCTCAAAGATCTATTCTATAAATAACAATCCTTATCTCATAAGTAATCTTGATCTTCAAGCAATCTTTATCTTTCAGCAGTTGTAATCTTTCAGCAATTGTAACTTTGTACTAGCAGCATTAACTCTGAACACTGACAGTAGTAACTTATACACCAACAACATTAACTATGTACAAGCAGTAGTAACTACTTAGAATATTTTCTTTAATCTCTCCAGCAGTACTAACTTTACTCTAGCAGTACTAACATATACTAGCAGTAGTAACTAGCAGTACTAATATACACTAGCAGTACTAAGTTACACTAGCAGTACTAAGTTACACTAGCAATAGTAACTAAGTTACACTAGCAGTAGTAACTATGAACTAGCAGTACTAACTACTTAGCATTTTTTTTCATTAAAGTTAATGAACATCACTAACTTTATGCTAACAATAGTAACACAAACCTTAGCAGCAGTAACTCTAAGATCATCAAGAAGTCTTTTATTCCCAACACCTAACTATGCACTCATGGCTTTCTCATCTTTATTTTCTGACTCAGAGGTATCCAATGATTTTATTTGTTTAAAATCTTATTTGAAAACTCTTAAATCTCTTAAATCTCAAAATGATCAACTATTAAAAGATTTAAAGAAATCCGAGTTAATGGTTCTAGGTTATAAGACAGGTTTAAAGTCCGTAGAAGAAAAACTTGAAGTTTATAAAGCAAATGAGTCTATTTATTCACAAGATATTAAGGGGTTAAAATTTGAAATTCACATAGAAGAAATAACTATTAGAGAGCTTAGGAAAAAACTTGACTTAGTTCAAAAAGAAAAAGATGGCATTTAACTTAATGTAGATAAATTTGAACATGCATCTAAAAGTTTAAACAAGCTCATAGAGTGTCAGATAGTTGACAATTGCTAGAAAGGTTTAGGCTATAAAAATTATAATGCAGTTCCACATCCTTACACAGGAAATTTCATGCCTCCAACACCTGACTTGTCTTTTATTGGTTTAGATGAGTTTGTTAATGAGCTTGTACTTGAGAATGTAAAGGTATGTCTAGTGAAGAAGAGCCTAAGGTAGTTAGGAATAATGATGATGCCCCAAGTATTGAAGAATGGGTGTCAGATGATGACAAAGAGGATGTGTCTTATCCTAAAACTGAAAAGAAAATAGTTAAGCCTAATATTATTAAGAAAGAGTTTGTCAAATCTAAACAACAAGAAAAAACTACTAGGAAAACTGTTAAACAAGTTGAGCAACATAGGCAAAACACTCACATTCCAAGAGGCAATCAAAGAAACTGGAACAATATGATGTCTCAAAAACTAATAAGCAATTTTGAGATGTTTAATAAGTCTTGTTATGCGTGTGGAAGCTTTGATCATTTGCAAGTTGATTGCAATGAACATCAAAAATAGTTTCAAAATCAAAGGATGGTAAAACCTGTTTGGAACAATGCTCAAAGGGTGAATCATCAAAACTTTGCTAAAAAGACTCACCCCTATGCTAAAAAGAACTTAGTTCCAAGAGCAGTACTAATGAAGTCTGGTTTAGTATCAGTTAATACTGCTAGACAAAATATTTCAAAAACAACAGTATTGGTTAATACTGCTAGACAAGTTAATACTGCTCACTCAAAAACAAACAGTTGAATGCTAGTTAGACATTGTCTCTTATTTCGTAAAACAGCACATTCAACTGTTAAGAGGCCCATTCATAAGAACACAACATTTAAAAACAGTAATATTAATCAAAAGGTTAATACTGTTAGGGGTAAAAAAATTAATACTGCTAGGCCAAAAGCAGTAGTTAATGTTGTTAAGGGAAATAATTTTAATGCTGTTAAGGCCTCAGCTTGTTGGGTTTGGAAACCAAAGCATAAAGTTTTAGACCATGTTTCTAAACACAACAGTGCATCAATCACCCTAAAAAAGTTTGATTATGTTGATGCACAAGGCAGATCCAAGTCAGTGATGGCTTGGGTCCCCAAAAGAAACTAATTTTCCTATCTAATGTGCAGGGCAATCCACAAATGGATTTACAGGATCAAGGAGTGATTGATAGTGGATGCTCAAGGCACATGACAGGGAACATGTCCTATCTTACAGACTATGAAGAGATAGATGGAGGATATGTTGCTTTTGGAGGAACCCCAAAGGAGGAAAAATCACAAGAAAAATTACCATTAAAACTGGTAATTTAGATTTTGAAAATGTGTATTTTGTGAGAGAGTTAAAGTTTAATCTCTTTAGTGTCTCACAAATGTATGATAAAAAGAGAGTGTTCTTTTTAATGACACTAAATGTATTGTTTTATCTCTAAACTTTAAGTTAATTAATGAAAGTCAAATTTTACTTAGAGTTCCTAAAAAGAACAATATGTATAATGTTGATTTAAAGAACATAGTTCCTAAAGGGGTTTAACTTGCCTTATTTGCAAATGCCAATCTGATGAATCTAACACTTTGGCATTAGAAGGTTGGGTCACTTTAAATTTTAAAACTATGAATAAATTGATTATCAGAAATCTTGTAAGAGGTTTACCTTCCAAACTTTTTGAAAATGATCAAACCTGTGTTGCTTGTCAAAAGGGAAAGCAGCACAGAGCCTCTTGTAAGTCTAAAATAGAGAACTCAATCAGTCTTCCTTTACATTTGTTACATATGGACTTGTTTGGTCCAACATTTATAAAAAGCCTTATGAAGAAAATGTATTGCCTAGTTGTCACAGATGATTACAGTAGGTTTACATGGGTTTTCTTTTTAGCTACTAAGGATGAGACTAGTGGCATTCTTATGTCCTTTATAACTGGGATAGAAAATCTAGTGGATCACAAGGTTAAGGTGATTAGATGTCATAATGGAACTTTGTTCAAACACAAAGAAATGAATTAATTTTGTGAGATGAAGGGCATTTTAAGACAATTTAGTGTAGCTAGAACTCCTCAACAAAATAAAGTTGCTGAGAGGAGGAATAAGACATTAATTGAGACTGCTAGGACTATGCTAGTTGATTCTAAGTTGTCAACTACTTTTTGGGCAAAAGCAGTTAATACTGCTTGCTATGTGCAAAATAGAGTGTTAGTAGTTAAGCCTTATAACACGACCCTATATGAATTTTTTCATGGTAGAACACTAACTTTAAGTTTTATGAGAGCATTTGGGTGTTGATAGGTGTAAAATACACATATCTATTTATACCTAAAATAACCCAAATAAACCCAAAACAGACCAAAAATGGCAAAAATATGCTGGCCATAGATGTCTCGTTGTCTTGACAACAATAAAACCAAATTTTCTCAAAATCTCAGTCCACATACTGTCTTGTACTGATAAAAATTCCATCCTTCTGCTTTACTTGCAGTCCTAAGAAGAATGTGAGTTCACCCATAGAACTCATCTAAAACTTCTTATGCATCATCTTCTCAAACTCAGTGCATAATGACTTCTTTGTAGAGCCAAAAATGATATCATCTACATACACTTGAACTAATAGAATATCACCTTTGTCCCTGTTCTGATAACAAAAGTTCCTAGTCTATCTTTCCTCCGCTAAAAAAAAAACCATTTCTAATACATAAGAGTTACTAGGTTTTATACCAAGCTCTAGGAGCTTGATGCAGTCCATAAAGAGCCTTTTCTACTTTGTATACTCGTGACAAGGAAGTCTGGCTCTTACAAATTCCTAGTAGTTGAACAAAGCATAGACTTCTCTTCAACTTTACCATAAAAAGAGCACTCTTGACTCCATCTTGTTACACACAAATCTTTAAATAGGCATAGGCTAAAAAAGCCTAATTGCCTTCAAATCTTGACAACAGGGGCAAAGACTTCATCAATAAGGTAAATCCCTTCTTCTTGAGTGGACCCTTGAGCAACCAGCTTGCTTTATTTTTAATCACAATCCTCATTCACCTTTTTATTCCTGAAGACCCATTTAGTGCCTATGGGCCTTTTGCCATTTGGTAAATCCACCAAGGTCTAAAATTTTTGTAATTTGAATTATAGAAGCTCTTCCTGTATAGCCTCTATCCAACTTGGTTCCTTTCAATCATAAATTCCTTTTGGGTTCTTCTTGTGATAAAAAGCAAGCAAACAAGCAGTTTTGAAGGTCTTTATGGTTTGTTCTTTGTTGAATAGTACTAACAAACCCATGTGCCTCCAAATTCTTTGACATCCTTCTTGTTTGTGGAGCTAATTGCAAATCTCCAATCACTTGATCAAGAGGATGATCTTTATGAATTCTTGTAGTTAGAATAGGACTGACTTGGATTGTAGTATCTAAATTGTTTATGTCAGCCTCTGCACCAACATCTTCATTATCATCTAAATAGACAATATCTTCTAAAGCAGACATATTTGGATCATCTGGAAGTTCAATGCTTGTTTTTCCACCAACAGCATTAACTTCATTTATGCTAGCAGCATTAACATTGTTAATGTTGTTAACATTATCATCCTTCTGTTGATCAATACTTTCATTATCTTTTCTTAGATCTTTATCAACCTTCTTTTAATCATCTCCTGAAGGTTTGAATCCAGCATCAGGAGAACTCTTTGAACTTTGAGAGAATGGTGAATCAGCAGTCCACGATGGTAGTAGAATATAATCTTTTCCAGGTACTGTCTTCATTCTAGCTTTACATGCATCATCACATGCTTTTGTACTTGCATTACCATTAGACTGATTTCCTGCAATAATTGGCTTATAACTCATTGACTTTGGTAGTGCATCAATATCAAAAAGTCAATTTGGTCTACTTCCTGCAATATTAGGTGTATTCTTACTAAACTGGACATGCAGGTTCTCTTCAACTATCCTAGTTCTAAATGTTAAACATCAAAATTCTTACTATTGATTGAGTACCCAAGAAGAATCCTTCATCCCCCTTACCATCAAACTTGCCTAAGTACCTAGGTATTGAGAATTGTAACAGGAACACCCAAAATGGTCTCATAAAGCGTAAAGCAGTTAGATTTTTTTGTTTCTACCAAAAAAAGTTCATAAGGGTCTTGATATGAGGCTTTGTTACTAATACCCTATGTTGCACATAGCAAGCAGAATAACTGCTTCAGCCCAAAAGTAGTAGGTGGTGTAGCTAGAATCATCCGCTAGCATTTCCCTAGTATCCTCCAAATTATGTATCTATTTCCCTCTCAGCTACTCCATTTTGTTGAGGAGTTCTAGCTACACTAAATTGTCTCTTAATACATTTTCTTTCACAAAACTGATTCATCTCCTTCTTCTTGAACTCAGTTCCATTGTCACATCTAATTACCTTAACCTTTTGATCTATTAGATTTTCTATTCCAGTTTAAAGGACTTAAGTATGCCACTAGTCTCATCTTTAGTAGCTAGAAAGAAAACCTAACTAAACCTACTGTAATCATCTATGACAACTAGGCAATATATCTTTTTCATTAAACTTTTTACAAAATGTAGACAAACAAACCATGTGCAACAACATGTAAAAGGTTGGCTGATTGAACTCACAGTTTTGGACTTACATAGAGCACTATGTTGTTTCCGCTTTTAACAAGCAATACAGGTTTGATTATTTTCAAAAAGTTATAAAGGTAAACCTCTTACAAGATTTCCCTTAACCAGTTTATTCATAGTTTTGAAATTTATGTGTCCAAGCCTCATTTACTAAAGTTTAGATTCATCAGATGTGGCTTTTGCAAAGAGACAAGTTAACCTCCATTATGGAAAAATATTCTTTGAAACAACATGTTTGCCGTTATTTTATTAAGTCAAACCCAAGGAAAAATGTTACCGTCATATAAAATCAAACTAGGTCTTGTAATGTAATAGGCTAGTCGGGTTTAACGGGCTTGGATTGTAATCTAATATTGTTCATGTTTTGTGCTCAAAGCCCAAGTTTAGCCAAGCTCAGCCCAAGTAGAAAAGCCCATACACCAACTAGATGGCTAGGGGTATAAAAGAAACCCTCTCCTCATATGGAGAGGGTGTTGGTTACATTTGTTCACTTGTAATCCACTATTTCTCTCTCTCTTTTTCTTTCCTATGACCGCTTAACATTAAAGAGCTTATTTGATTTTCTTATTGCTTGAGTGTGATTATATAGTAGGACTATCATGTGGTATCACTCGCCAAGGGGTGTTTAGTGTTCGATTCTTGTGGTTTAATAAGCTAAAACATGGCTTATTTTGTCAATAAGCTCACGTCTCATTTTCTTGTGGGCTTATTGGTTTGTTTAGCTTATGTCCTCTTTGCTATAACAGTTCTAAAGCTTATTTTGTAGTCATTCCATGTCTTAGATAAAAAGAGTTAAAATATCGTTTTTAAGCTTATTACATTCGGGCTTATTTTCTTCTTTTCCTTCTTGAAGTGGTATTTTTTGGTTTCGATTAAAGAGACAAAAGAGTCAGTTCCTTTTTTGTATTGTTCTTTAAACTTGGTATCTTAGTTTTCTTAACTTTGTTGTCAAATTTATACGAGCTTATTCAAGCTTATTTGCTTAGCTTCACTTTGAAGCTTATTTGATTTTTTTTCATTATCTAATTGTGGTCCAACCGGTTAATTCCAAGGGAACATCGATCAATATTTTTGCTGTTACAAAGAAAAGGACTACTTGTTTTCTAGTAAAAGTGGTCCTTCACTCGAAAAGGACATCAAGTGAAATATGTCATAGGTTAAGCGGAACATGTACGTTTGATATTCAAGCAAAATATGCAGGTGAATTTTGAAGCGAAATATGTATACTTATTAAGCGAAATATGACAGGTTTTCTTCAAGCGAAATATTACATTTTCTAGAAAGACACTCTGCCAAATTTTTGATAAAGCCATTACAAACAAGACAAGACCAAAACAAGGCAAAGCATAAACGTCAAAAGTCATATCTTCAATGTCAGGGGAGACAATGATAAAGCAAAGCAAACTCCTACAAGAATGTCATCGGTGGTACGGAGGAGTTTGAAGAAAGAGACCTCAACATTAGGGGAGACTGTTAGCCTTTATTTTATTAAGTCAAACAAGAATGTTATCGGTCTTATAATGTCAAACTAGGTCTTGTATTGTATAGGCTAGTCGGGTTCAACGGGCTTGGATTGTAATCTAATATAGTCCATGTTTCGGGCTCAAAGCCCAAGTTTAGCCAAGCCCGGCCTAAGTAGAAAAGCCCATACGCCAACTAGATGGCTAGGGGTATAAAAGAAACCCTCTCCTCACATGGAGAGGGTGTTGGTTGCATTTCTTTCATTTGTAACTCACCATTGTCTCTCTTAATCTAACATTCCAAGTTCCTTTTCTTCCTTTCTTTTCTTTGTCATTTCTGGCTCATCATAGGGCTTATTTGGGTTTGATTATTGTTGTGTAAGGATATAGAGTTTCTTTGTGTTTAACTTCTAACATTCAAGAGAAGACACAACTTTCAAGAAGTAGATGCATGCACAGTCTTAAAGAAATCAAGTCACTATTTAAGTTTCTCTTAGAAACTTTACAAGATTATGGCACCATGCCTATCTTCAAGAGAACGTTCTCTCAAGACTTGGATTTACTAGAACAACATCTTACCAAAGATATACTTTCTAGGATTGATTGCACAACTACTTTGACTAATCTCAGAACAAAGTTTGAAAATGCTTTCAATTTAGAATTTGAAGAGCGTATGAGGAAATATACAAGATATAATTCTTAATCCTTCAATGATGCAATGATCTGTACCATGGATTCCATTCGGAAATACATGCTTGAGATAATTCTTCATCAACAATGGACTCTACATTTGTTGAAACAAAAGATGTTGATGCAGACACAAGAAGATCATTCAAATCAAACCCAAGCATTGAATTCTGGTTCATTGAAAGTTGATTTAGTTGTCAAAAAAACTCTTGTTCTGAGAAAGAAGATAGTAATTCAGAGACTGCATCCAACAAATCAGCAAAGGA
The DNA here is from genome assembly GCA_026074375.1 of Tanacetum coccineum. Classification (NCBI taxonomy): domain Eukaryota; kingdom Viridiplantae; phylum Streptophyta; class Magnoliopsida; order Asterales; family Asteraceae; genus Tanacetum; species Tanacetum coccineum. The sequence continues at coordinate 56,253 of BQNB010002220.1, forward strand.
ATACAACTTGAATTCTGAAACACAAGATGTTCATGCAATCAAATACAAGATGTCAAAAGCAAAAGAAAGATGCATGGCATATTTTCGATCTCTTCATTCACACCTTCAAGTTCTTTCAAAAGGAGACTTAAAAGGCACTCGCATCGAACATGGATTCAAACGTGCATTCATGTCACTCTTTGGTCAAGATGCTGATACTTTCACAAGTACAATGCTCCTAAACGTAGATCAACTACAAAAGCAACTTGACAAAGATGAATTTCAAGAAGATGGATCCATGGCAGCCTTTTGGGTGGTAAACAATCAGTTTCAGAAGTTCGTCGATTCACAATTTTCATTGGATTATGACAGTCAAATGACAGACACGTAGTTTGTTGAATACACTGGAATCGAGGTTCAACACTTCAGAGATACACTACTCCAACACCTAGGTAATGTTAAGAAGTCAGTTGCTGAAAGAACACGTCATCACAGACAGTATGAAAGAAGGGTGAATAAAAGACAAATGCAGACGCAAGAGAGTAAGATTGATACGGGTAAAGCATTGGATGCTGATTTGGTTGACACAGAAAGCATTAGGACAGACTCAACAGTGCAAGATGACAACAGCAGGTCAGGGAATGATACAGATGCTGATGATGCAGATATCAGACCCATTTATGACGAAGAGCCAATGGCTGAGGTACAATTGACTGCTGAATGTAATATCTTTGCTATCGGACAACAACATACTGAGCAACCTAAAATCATTAATGAAGGTAGGGTTGACCAGTATCCTGAAAAATGTCAAGTTAAAAGTCCTATGCTTGATTCATCACCTGATAACCAAACAACTGAATACTCAAAACAATCACTCGAGTCTGAAAATATTTTGCTCAAAGAGACAGTTGCCCAATTTCAAAAAGATTTTTCAAGAATGGAAGCACATTGCATTGCTCTCGAACTTAAATATCAAAATCAATCTTTAAAATCAGGGCAACATGGTCAAATTTTGAATGAAACAAGTAATAAAGCCAAGATTGAAAAGGAAATTGATGTACTTGAAACAATGAACATCGAATTAGAACATAGTGTGGCTACATTACGTAAGGAAAATGAGACTTTGAAACAGCATTACAAAGATTTGTATGATTCTATTAAAATCACGAGATCTAAGACTACAGAACAGACAACATCTTTGCTTGCTAATAATGCTGAATTAAAAGCTCAGATTCAGGAAAAGGTTTTTGCAATTGCTGCTTTAAAAAATGACTTAAGGAAGTTAAAAGGAAATAGTGTAGATACTAAGTTTGATAAAACATCAGTCTTGGGGAAACCGGTGTTACCATCACTAAGAAACCAATCAGTTGTTAGACAACCGAATGCGTTTAAATCTGCAAGGGCTCAAATGTCAAAACAACGGTTTGCCTCCCAAGTTGATGTGAACAAGAATTTGTCAAAACCAGTCACTCAACATTATTTGCCTAAGAAAACAGAATCCACCTTTGCAAAACCTGATCACATGATTGCATCTAGCTCATCTAGGAATAGTTCTAAGAACATGCCAAGATTTAGTTCAAATGACATGGTTCATAATCACTATCTAGATGTAGCTAAGAAAAAGATACAAGAAAGAGATAGGAACTCAACAACTAGTGTGCCTACTTCTGCGAGAATTCAAACCACTACTGATGATAGGAAACCAAACCCTAGGAGCAACAATCAAACATCTAGGAGTTTGCCTGTATCTAAGAGTAGTCGCGTTACGATAACGGCTGTGCCCAAAGCAGATCACTCTAAGAGTTCTAGTTCTTTTTCAGATTCCAAAAACTTTGTTTGTTCTACATGTCATAAGTGTGTCTTTAATGCAAATCATGATGCTTGTATAACAAAACTCCTGAAGGAAGTAAATTCACGTGCTAAGACTCAATCCAATAAGACCACAAACAGTAACAAACCCGTAGATCAAAAGAGTCATACTCAGAAACCTAGTAGACAGATCTTTACAGGACATAGGTTTTCTCCTAATAAGACTTCCGCTGTGTCTGAGAAAACATCTCCTAGATCTGATCTTAGGTGGAAACCCACGGGTAGAATTTTCAAATCTGTTGGTCTTAGGTGGATTCCTACAGGAAAGTTATTCGACTCTTGCACAAGCAAGGTTGACAGTGAACCCCCACATGGTTCAAATGTAGATATCCCTCATATTCATGAATGCAAACAAACTCTGGATGTAAGTGCAGGTACATCAATCAATGTTCAGAAGGAACAAAGTCTTGATTTAAGTGCAGGTACCTTATGTAATGTCAACAAGGAAAATCTCAGAGTATGGTTGCTGAAAAGGATGATATCTCAGAAACCATTGTCAAAGTGGATTCACAGATGATGATACAGAACAAATGACGTTTGAACACAGCAGTTCAAGCCTCGGTCGTCAATGTCAAATGACGTCTGTTCACAACAGTTCAGGCCTCAAACCTCAATGTCAAATGACGTTTGATTACAACAGATCAAGCCTCGAACCTCAATGTCAAACGACGTTTGAACAAAACGGTTCAAGCCTCGCACCACAGTGTCAACAGAAGTTCATCAAGCAGCTGAGACAGTAACAACGTCAAATGAGCTGGATGTGCTATTCGGTCCTTTGTTCGACGAATATTTCAATGGAGAAAATCAAGTTGTTTTAAAGTCTTCCGCTGTCACTACTACTGATGCATCAAATAAACGTCAACAACAACCTGATTCAACTTCATCCACTTCAACTCTAGCTACAACTGTCACTGCTAATGGAAACTTCAATTTGTAAATATTTTTATTCTCTCTTTATTTTTTATTTATAATTTATACAATTTTTGAAAAAGAAAATACAAAAATATAAAACCTAGAAAAACAAAATATAAAATCAGAAAAAAATACCAAAAAGAATCTTCTCGACATGTCTCTTGGAATCGATAACATTTACGTACCTAGAAATGTTGATTAACATCGACACGGGCGTGTAAATGAAGTTCGAACAGGAGTTTCAAACGCTTTCAAAACATGTCATTTCTAAATTTTTCTCGATGACTTATGTACATTTCAGTGCATAACTCGGTCTCGAATGTAACAGGGAAGTGTACGCTTCAGTGCGCTTACTCTAAAATAGAAGAGAAGTCTTCTATCATGTTTTTAAAATCGTTGAACACAATTTTTTAAACAGAACTTTCAATGTCAAATTGTCTATAATATAATTTGTGGTATTTTTCCATAAAAAGTAGTATTTGTTAAAATTATGTGTTCAACACTCCCTTCCTCGAATAATTTTCAAAGAATTGTAGTACGCAGAATGTCATTTTATGTTAATCAATTTCTGAGGGGGAGCTTTTTAAAACAAAGCCTTTTAATGTGTCGGATACATCTCATAAATGTCAATTTTATGTATCCAAACACATTTTGTGAAATTAAAATGTGGAAACTTATAATGTCAATTATTAATATACATTGTTCACTAAGGCATCTCACTCCGTCTTCAACATTTTGTGGTGTCATATCAATTTTTCATTTCAATGTCAAGTTTTAATAAATATTGGTATCCCACATATACTGTTGAAGGGGAGCTATCTGAAAAATGAATTCATGCAATATCGTAGTATAATTTTTCTCCCCATGGAATTTTTCATGTCAAATTTTAATCAATTGGTATTTTAAATACTAAGTGTTTTATTATTTAAAATAAGGGGAGAAAATGTGATTAAAATATGCTATTTTAAGTGCAACTCTTTCCTTCATGTGCTAAACAATTTCAAATCTCAAAGCACATGTGTAGGGGGGGTATTTGAAAATAACAATGTCAGAAAATGGTTTTATGGTTCGATCTCTATACCCAACAACCTATTAATTTCATGACGATTCTGAAGTCATAAGGTGGTTAGGTTAGGTATAAGTCCTACGATCCAACCAGAACCGGAGGGATCTACCTAAGGACACTCCATAGTTAGAGATAGCTGATAAGTGCTTAATTACACATATCTTTTACCTTCAAAAATGAGCTTAAATGACCAAAAACAAACAAAAACTGCCAAAT